>SSNP01000006.1:8032853-8176579 GCA_006937955.1 Pachypanchax playfairii
AGTTGATTAATGAAGCAGATTTCCTGCTATCCAGCTGGGTGCAAACTGTTCAATTATGTATCTTGAAATCTCCTTATATCATGTTTTAGTAGCTTTGCTGGCTCAGTGGGGCCCATAAGTGTGTGTGTGTGGGAGATGTAGCCAGAGGCAAGCCTCCGTAGCGCGAGCCGTATTTGTCGATGTGATGACCTTTGCCACCGAGACAAATTAAAGTGGAGTGATTGGAGAAGTGCCGTCAGCGCGGCTGCTTCACGAGGTCTCTGCTAAGGGCTGTCGCAACCGTCCTGCAGGGTTCGATTCACATTCTGAGTTAATCAAATTGCATGACTGGGGCAGGAGAGGAGGCAGCAGGCTCACGCTGTAAACACCGAAGAAGCCGTTTACAGCTCAACACAGGCATCTGTCCTCAGCAGGCACAGCTGTTCCAGACCACCTTATGATTGTTTGGTTGCTCTTGCAGACACTCGTTGCACTTTCATATATTTTATACAGAGGGACGCTGTAAGTTGTACAGCCGCCTCTTTTAGCGGATGTAATTCCAGACAGATAAATAAAGAGGAGAAACCTCAAACATTTACATCTCAGCAGGTGAAAGTCGTGATGATTATACTGCTTGTAAGCACAAATGTCTTTGGAGTTTACATTCAGTAGTTCTGAACGTTAAACTTCAAAGAAAACCTGCTTCTGTCATAAAGATAAAAATCTGTGCAATCTGCCTTCTTGTCTAGATCTAAAGTTTTAGCTGTGTTTCTGCATGTTTTATGGGCCTAATTAATTTGCTAATTATGTTCAGTCCCTATCCCTACCTCTTATTTTAGAATTTGCTGATTTTACCCAAGCTTGTTTCATCACTTATTAACACCCCATTCTCGATGACGGTCTTTGTAGGGTCCAGCCTCCTCTCCCAAGCGTATGACATGGTTTAGGGTCCCAGGAGTGTCCAGATCCAGGCCTGGAGGGGCCACTATCCTGCATGTTTTAGATGTTTCTGTCATGGTTTTTATAACTATGGTACATGTTGACATTGTGTGTGTTCTGTTGTGTTTTGTTTATCTGATGCTTCTGTTATGACCAAATTTCCCCTCGTGGGACAATTAAAGTCCTATCCTATCCTGTCCTGTCCTGTCTTTGTCCTGCCCTGTCCGATCGTGTGGGGTGAAGGTTGGATTCAAAGCACAGGAGAATCCTCAGAGAGCTCAGGAATAAACTTCAAGTACTTTTATTTAATGCAACAAGGACCTCAAAGCAACAGCATCTTAAATACATCTACCCACAGGCGAGAGGTGATTACTTAAGTGGACACAGCTGGGGAGACTGTCAAGCAAATGACAAGAAAACAGGGGAAACTGGAAACTTACCAAAATAAAACACAGAAATAGCCTAGAAAGTAAAAGCACAGAAGCGGACTACACAGGCAACATGGAGACATGGGAACTAAAACATACATCAAAATTTAATTGCAGGACAACCCTGGAAAAACACATTGCAATAAATGAACCACAAGCAAGCCACTAACCCACAACCGCAACAGTTTCCCTGCTTCAACACACCTGGTTCACATTTAGGGGGTCGGTAACGGGCTTTTGCAGGACTTGTTGAGGGTTTGAATCAGGTGAAGCAGGGAAACATCTAAAACATGCAGGATAGTAGCCTACCAGGCCTGGATCTGAACACCTCTGGTTTAGAATCCTCGGAAAACTTGACGTTTATCATAGTGATGGCAGTTAAATTATTTCTTTAAGGTTTGTTTTACCAAATGAGAACGGCTCAGCAAGTTTTGACTCACTCATCGTAGATTTTTAATATACTTCACAAAGACTCTTGAGCTAATTTCAAATGATACTATTTACAGTTTAATGAGTGTTATTTAGCTTCCAGTCAGAATGTAATAACTCTACCCCACCTTCATGTTCTGTTTGATCATCTGAGCAGTACATTAACGCCAAACTTCATTTGACTTCTTATATTTATGCGATACATCCTCGCGTGTCACGCATCATATAGTATTATGGTGCAATATCCAACAGCACCAGATGGATAAAATAATGAAAACTGTGTTGAGAAGCTGTCAGGATACATGGGTTCTTGAGTGTGGATGAAAGGAAATGCTAAACTGTTTGAGAGATATTTTTTTAAATCTGTCTATAGCAATTTCTTCATCTCTCTGGGGCCTTGTGTTTGCGGTTGGTGATGGCTCCCTTGCAAGTAAAGTAACAAGTGGGCGGATGGACAAAACAAAAGATCAAATCAATAGTTTCAGCCGCTGCTTAATTGCACATTGGGAGCCAAAGGTTTTTTTTTTTTTTTTTTTTTCTTTTTTATTACTGCCCTGGTCAAACTTTTAATATAGCTCGAACCTCTGGAGAATGGTGCACTTGCACACCTTGCATCGTCAAAGAAACAAAGGCTTTCTCACAAGTTTTTATACACTCTCTGCTCCAGTTTCCTTCGTAGCTGTCTCTTGTCATCATGAAACTAGTTTCCAAACAACGCAGAGTGTAAATGAAGTCACGGAATCTGATATAAGCTGCTTAAGAGATTAAAGTATCCAACCCACCTACGCTGTTTAGGAAAATTATTAGACAACAAAAGTTTGAGGAAGGAGGGAGATGGAACCTGAGATTGTTCTGTTCACTCTTAACGAAAAGCCATTGAAATGTGTTTGATACACATTTCTAAATCGGTCTAATCTCTCATCTCTTTTTAAAACTCGTTAAAAACAATCTGTTTCAAAAATATTCCAGATTGAATCCGTACCGCTCTTTAAGCTTGATGGTTCCATGCGATTTGGAGCTTTGGATCATTTAAGAGGAAGATTACATTTTTCAGAATATTACTGAATCAACCTCAACATCAAAAGAAAACAGACACATTTAATGCACTTCACATATTTGGTCAGTTTGAAAAAAAAAAATGCAGATTATAGGATCGAAAAGCTAATGTTTAATCTGAGTGCAGCCAACATGAAAATGATCTTTAAAGACATAATGTGTAAAAAATAATGGCTTTTATTTCAAACACCAGGTGACAGTAATAATCTAAATCACAACCCCGTCACTTCCACTAACCACCACAGGGTGGCAGAAATGAGTATTACTCCTCACTCCTTCACACAAAGCAACAGCATTCAAGAGTATTGTCACAAAGCTGTCTTCAGCGCGTGAATGTCACGCCAATATTTACTCTGGTTTTGCCACACTTTTTATCTCTACGCTTCTGAGACTCCATAGTGTCCCTCTTTTATTTTAGCAGAAGCTAACTCAGGCGATGATACTTCTTCTTCTTGATCAGCAGATCAGGAGCTGGCCTAAAAACTGGCTTATACTCACTCTAGTGGTGGAAGAAAGTACTACAAGTTATCTGGACTGACAGAAAATTAAAAAAAGATCAATCACTTTTTAAAATAAAAATAAATCACATATGAAATTATGGCAAACAACACATTTAGCTTTCTAATATGATATTACTTCATTTTCAAAAAGCATGAAATTGAAAATCTACATATTATGCTTTCAAACACCTCCAGTCTACATGCATCTTTTAGAACCTTTTATATCCTAGACACTTTTTTTTCCACTAATTGTAAAGTGATTTTCTGCTGAAAGTACACCAGGCTGCCCAGAGAAAGCTACAGCTTACTCCTGATGCCCCTGAAGATAGCAGATATCCACAAATTCAACATAAATATGAAATTAATGTAAAATTGATACTGATATGATCTGCCACGAAAAATTTCAAACTGTTGTGACAGCAGCTGGCCACTCTGCTCAGACTAGCTATTAGCTCAGAAGTCTTGTTAAACTCTATTTCTCCAAACTGAGGTCATTCAGCATGCAATTCTCCACTGGTAAGTGAACGGCTGCTTTCCACAGACAGGAACTTCCAAAGTCCTGAACTTATTACTCTAATTTGCCTACCTTCAACTGTGGAGGAAAATACGACGAACTAGCGCTGAAATAAAGTCACAGGTTCTTGGAAAAAAATGTTTCCTAGAATAAAGGTTCATGGTGGATTTGGTAAAATCCCCTCACCGTCAGTTTTATTTCATTCTGACAGCTAGAAAATTGAACAGAGCAGGTTTTCTACCTAAACCAATGCCCTGCTTGAAGTTTTTTAAAGAACCTGACCTGCCAAAATCTAATGGGTTTTTCTTATGACAGTGCTCCACTTCTACAACAGGTTCTAATAGACCTAAACAAATGGAATTGGTCCCATTCCTCCTTTAAAGCAAAACCAGAATAATATGCTTCTCAGAAGTGGTTTTTGCCTG
This sequence comes from Pachypanchax playfairii, assembly GCA_006937955.1. Taxonomy (NCBI): domain Eukaryota; kingdom Metazoa; phylum Chordata; class Actinopteri; order Cyprinodontiformes; family Aplocheilidae; genus Pachypanchax; species Pachypanchax playfairii. Next base: position 8,037,124 of record SSNP01000006.1, read on the forward strand.
TGAAACTTGCTGTTTTAGAATTTTTTTAGCTTTGTAAAGGATCTGACAACCCTTCTCCTCGTGGTGGAGCCATGTAAGTGCCAATTTGATTGCTGGATTGAGCTTCTCGCAATGTCAAGTAAAAATCCCTTTGAGCCTTTAACCATTTCTCCAAACGCCTCGACCTTATGAATAAATCACATCCTTAGTTTTATGTATGGAAATATGTGAACAGAGGGTGACTATGGCTCACTGCCAAGCGAAATAGGCTGTACAGTCCTTAAGCATGATGGATTGGTAGCACTGGCTTGGTATAATGTCTGGTCCCTGAAGTGGACCAGACCCCTATACATTGAACAAGCTTATACATCACGATACTTCAGGAATCCAGGCGAGCACTCAGCTCCCTCCCTCCATGCTAACAACGGCTTCTACATCCACAAACTTGATGGATTAAGAGAAACAGGTTATTTATGGACCGAGCGAAGCGTTGGGAGCTTGTTTGTGCCTTGCCCACACATCTGTTTGCTGGAGGGGAACGAGGCTGGACACCAAGCACCTCTGAATCCAGCATTACTCAGAGAGCGGCTGGCATGAAACAAATCCAAATCAAACAGCGAACCGGAGTTATGTAAAGTGAATTGATATGGAACAATAGCTGTTCTGTTTTTAAAACTTGAAAAGGTCTTCATTTTTTTTTCTTCAGAGAGACTGTGTAGGCTGCATGAGAGCGGTTCTAAGTGAGCTCCTTTCAGCATGAAAAGTTAAAGAGGAAAGAAAGTTTTTTTGTTTTTTTTTACTCTTATAACATGTTATTACTGTGAACATTAAGAATGTGTCTTCCGTCCTTTATGACTTGTTAAGAATTTTGTCTCGATATTGAGATAAACAGAAAAAAAAAAAAAAGTTGCTGGTATATACAATCCGTGTATGGTTCGTTCTTTGGTTTTTCCGTTTCAAAATAAAATCAGAAAAACCAATAAATTAAGTAGTTTTTTTGATTTTTCAGTTTTTGAAAGCCAAAAGTAAAAACGTAATATTTAACAAATATAAAAACAATAGCGTTGTTACTTTTTAAAAAGGAAACCGGTTATTTAAAGAATTTCTCCCAATAAGGAAAAGAAAATCCCAATGACAACCTGCTTTTAGTCAGACCCTGCGGATGTATCAGCGGAGCACTTTACTGCACATAGGCTATGTTACTAAAAATAGACTGGGCCGCCATCGGTGTGTTTTTAGATGATCGTGAGCAGGTTGAACAAACTATCATTGTGACAGTTGAGTGTCTCACCTGAACAACCGTGACAACAGAACATACGTTAACATAGTTATTTCACCGTTTATTTATCACAACGGCTGGTCTTGAGGCCTGTTACAATGGCAACACGTTACAACGAGCTTCTTGTGAAAAACGTACGATTATAACAACAATAAACAACATTAACATATTAATAATTGATTTAATATTAATTTCTTTCATAAGTGACCATGGTATAAGCGAGATAATGTCCAACGGTGTGTAGCATCAGAAATTAGTGGAGAATGCAGAGGGGTGAACCGCTGTTTTGTTTCTCCAAACTGATAATCCATGACACTCCCAACCAGTTTAAGCTACACACTGAATAATCTGGCACTCTGCTAAACACAAAAACACTGGGAACATGATTCTACATAACGGTAAAATGAACTTTGTCAATGAAGTTGCAGCAGGCGCCGCAAACTGGCTTTTAATTTTTGGTAACGCAGAAGTACTGCAAGTTTTCCGGTTCCGCCGAAGGAGACTTATATTGCAGCCCACCACTAGGGGCGTACTTCAACCTTAAATGATCTGGGATGGTTTACTTTAGGGGTGTCCAGATCCAGGCCTGGGGGACCACTATCTTGCATGCTTAAACACACCTGATTCCAATGAAAAGGATGTTAATAGGCTTCTGCAGAAATTGCTGACAAGCTGTAGGTTGAAGCAGGGAAACATCTAAAACATGCAGGATAGTGGCCTCCAGAAATAGATCTAGACAACCCTGGTTTACTAGACTCTTGGTTAAACCATCCACTCCATCTGTGATTTTGGGGTGGCCAGTCTAATTAGAAGGGTGGCCCGTGCACACCTGGGCCCCCCGTGGACACGCCCCTGTGCGTCTAGATGCCTAAACACATTGAGTTGCTACTATGTGATTGGCTGTTTCACTATTTGTGTGAAAATGCAACGTGTAGGAGTTCAGTGCGTAAAGGGTCACTTATTCTATGTGAGAACAAAGAAAGCTAAAAATGTCCTTTATCAAATCCAACACATTTAAGTTACAGAGAAAACACAAGTTGCTCTTTTCCCAAAAAGTTCTTCTAGGAGTACTACTTCTGTCTAATTCTATCTTTTTATTGGGTCACCTTGTGATTGGTTTAGGCGATAAATAGGGAGGCAGACTGTCAAAAACGAGCAATCGAAATGTTGAGAAGTTCGAGAGAAACTGATTTGTTTTTATGTCTCACTTGGGAGCAAAGCAAGAAGTCTGTATTTAAAATGTGTCATGAGTCAAAAGGTGAGAAGTTAAGGCATGGCAATCATCACTTCATCTTTGAGGAACTTGCATTTGTTTTATTAAACTCTGCAAATGTTTTCAGAGCCAAGTTGGCTTTATTTTTTTCTCTTTGAAATTCCTGTGGAACTTTGTTGAAACAAGGGATTAATACTTTCCAGAAATCCAAATGTGTAGTTTGAACACTTTCATGTATTTTTTTTTTTTTACTGATAGTAATCGGTGAAAGATCAAGACTTACTTAGTTCACAGAAGCGCAGAAACCAGAAAGCTCTCTCATGGGGGAATCGCTCTGTAAGACTTTTTTTTTCCTGTGGAAATTAGTAGAAGACTAGGTAGGCGAATGTTTTCACTTGGGGTTACATTAGCGTTGTTAGTAGGAGATGGTTTGAAAGGATGTTGAAAGGTCTAAGTCTCGATGATTTGATGGAAAACTTTCAGTCTGGTTCCTCTGTTTTGACAGTGGTTGCACACCACAATGTTTCATTCATCCCATTCCTACATTTCAGGCTTATAGCTCTTCTAAAAAATGTGCATCTTGACTGTGGTTGGGTGTTATGAGCTTAAAATAGTATATTTATTTATAACAATGATGATAACAATATTGCATAAACATTAGAAGTCAAATACTTTTTTGAGCTATAAATCTACAATGTTAGCATTTAATGATGCTCCTGAAAAGTGATTCAGTTAAAAGCAGCTAGTTGATGTTTACCTTTATGTGCATGTCTTTGGGATGTGATAGAGTTAATAATGAATTTAAGTGAACAGATTTGTTGATTTACTTAGAGAGAACATTAATCCTGCATTACAGCAACGTTTGAAACTAAGTATTTAACCTTATTTAGTATCATAGGGGCTTTTAAGCTCCTCATCAGCCGTTCATCCTGTTTAAAGGGAACAAACGGGTTCACACTGAACATGGACTAGATAAAGCAACGACCAGGTTCATGGGAGTGTAGCCAGCCTCCCAGGGTGTGGACGCGAGGAAATACGACACAAGGTTTGTCGGACAGGGAGCCAAAGAAACACCCATAACCATTCAAGTTGAGCTCCAAGGTCACATTTTGAACAATAATGGAATACCACAGATGAAAACACAGGAGGGCTCTATCACTGACAGAAAAAAAAAATAGAATAAAAAAAAACATCCATTTTAGTCAGAGGTACTTGTGTTTATTTTTGTTTGTTTATCGTGAAAAGTATGGAGACAACGGTCTCTGACTACATTAGGCCTAATCACTACAACAGTAACGTTTAAGAGTACAGCTATGCTACTAAATAACCCCTTCTTTCCACCAGAGGCGCAACAGACGCATTGCGTTGGTGACGCGTAATACGCGGCTGATAGCCGCCATGAAAGTCAATGAGACCGTTTCCACTGGGTATGAAGCCTTGTGCGTGAGACGGGTCTCAGAAGTGTAGTGTTGCGGGTTTAGTTTGCACCAGACAGAAAATCAGATGTTTGTGAAAAGTAAAATACCCGGAAGTTTCAAAATAAAGGACATGTGCGGATTTCTGCTTGCGAGACTTTGAAAAAATACATTACCTGTGATGTGTTTCAAGTCCGTAGGTGGTTTAAAAATAAGCTACATACCTTCTGGATGCATGTTTTCATCTTTCTTCATGCTTGTTGTTGTGTGTACTGACGAAATCGCATCTCCTGGGACCAGCTGGATTTACGCGAGTGATGCGTGTGTGAAGCGCTCCCGGTGGGAAAGGACGCTCAGCTGTTTGCACAAGCAAACGGGCTACGCAACTGTGTTTGGTGGAAAGGAGGGCTTATACTTAATATCCTTTCCAATCAGCTGTTGTTGTAAATATAAACACAGATTTAATGCTCTTAGACTGCAGCTGCTGTAGTAACCTGAACACACCTGCAGTTTCTCAGATCATAAAATGAAAGTTAAAGATGCCATTTCATACACATTTCAGGACTTTGTGGTTATTTCTTAAGTATTAACCACTAATATGAAACATTTTACAATGATTAACAGACCTTTCAATCTGTCTGCATCAAAATTCAGTTGATTTTGTCATGTTGCTTCAGCAGCAGCTCGTTCATATTCATTATTCGAATTTGCTGGACTCAGATTGGCTAACAAACTAGCCTATGAGAGCAAGGCATACTGTTTCCTGCCCCGCTGTGCATGGCAACAGCAGACGTTCTTCCTCTTTGCTACGTCTTATGCTACAGCTTTTAGCTAGCAGCATGCTAGGCGTGGTTTTAACTAACGAACAAAAGAGTTATGACGAAACAAGTACCGGCCATTCAAACTCGGGTTTTATCGCCACCTGCGTAGTTTGTGAGATAAAAACTGAAAGAGAAGTTGTTGACCTGTTTTCACACCCATTATGAAGGTAAGAACACCTGTGGAGCTAAAATATTCAACAGAAACCTAAAAAAAATGTTTTTAATGGAAGGGCCTCTTTAAAAACATTCATATTAAATACATGTGAACTGAAATTAATTTAATATCATTTTTTTATGTTAAGCATTGAAATTAAACCATTTTTATTGCAGGATGACTAGCAATTTTGGTGGGAATTTTTTTCATGATATATAGTAAATGAAGCGAACTAGCCTATCCCTGATCTCTCTAACTGCACAACTTTGGTTAACGGTCATTAAAAAAAAAAAAACAGACGAGTAGCTGTAAGCATCAATGTGGAGGACAGACAGCGAGACGTGGAAGGAGGAAGAGAGTAAATTTTCTTCTTTCTTAGACCTGCTGAAAGTCTAGAATCATCTGCTTTTGAATCCTCTCTAAAAGGAACTCCAGATGCTCACCCTGAATGAAACAGAAAAAAAAAAAGACAATTGCTTTTTGTCCAAGTCTCAGATAGTTGCAAATGACTTTGCGGTGCCAGGGAACGTTGTTAGAAAATAGATAGATGCCAACTGTTTTGGAAATTGGCTTGGAAATGGCTAAGACAAACATCTAAAGCTGTGTGTGTCTGCAGCGAGCCTGTTGTTGTTTATCAAAGAGACGCCGTCTTAACGAGAAGGAGATTGATATTAAAATGTAATCTCTTCTCTTGTATTCACACAGGGTTGTTGTTAGGTGATGCTGCAATCCGGTTAGTGTTGTTTCATTTCGCTATCCAGCCTTCGGATTGCGAACACACACACACACACACACACACACACACACACACACTCCGAGGGCGTCCTGCAGTGCATATAAAATCAAATCATTTTGTACTTTCAGAAGTGGTCTCACGGGGTGTTCCCCTCAGTTCTCCTGAATTCTCTCATAACTTTATTTAAATAATAAAATACAAGAACATTCGATGTGAAACTGATGAAATCCAAGCTGTCGGTTTTCCACCAATCAGCTCAAGTTGGTGCTACATATTGGCAATAAATTATTACTGCTTACAAAGCGGAGAAAGATCTGGACAATTTTTTTTTTCTCATCTGAACCTTGTTTTCTAGTTTTTTTTCTTCTAATTACCATATCTGGCAAAGATCTTTTATCATTTCCATGTAAACTCCATCTGTCTCGCTCGCTTGATGTGGCTGATCAGACATGTTTTTTTTTCCTTGATTTTTAAAAAATCTTACGCAGCAAAAAAATAAAGGAGATTTATAAAACGACTGTAAACGTTGCTTCAGCCGTTTTGAACCTGAAGGGATTAAACGCTGACGCTGATGTCATCAGACTGATTCGTCTTACAAAATCTGTAATAAAAATCCCATAATTTGGATGATCAATTAGTTTTGAAGTTTTTGGTGGACATTTGTTAAAAAAAAAAAAAAGAAAGAAAGAAACAGAATTTTGACAGACTTGGAAAAGCATTAGAAGAAGTATAAAATGCAAAAAACCCAAAATGTTTTTTATCTTAGTTGTTGGATTTTATCAAGTGAAACATGGAAACAAATCTACTGGCAGTGAGTGTTGGAGTTTTTTATGTGTTTAACTGTATTTTCGAGTAAAATGTCTTTAGTATCTATTTCAGACTGCATCATTAAATGATGTGCTAATAAGTCAGATGTCCGTCCTGAAGCTTTAAACAGTAACTGTGCCTTTATTACACATTACATGTTAGTTTGTGGAAAAGAAAAAGTAAAAACAAAGACCTAAAATAAAGCATGGCTTTAAAAAGTTAAAATAATGGCGTTTCTTTTGTTATTTCTCTGAAATGTGTTTAAAATTCTGAATAGGGGGATCAAATTTCTATGACTGACATTCAATAAAAATCATTTATTTCCTAGTATACGTCAGGCCGGCTGCCTTACATCTTTATTTGTACCAGTTTTTCAATTATGGTTTTAGCGGCTGTCGTCTAGCGGGAGGGAGATTGCTTCTCATTCGTAGGACCAGGGGTTCGATCCCCAGTGACAGCAGGTTATGTGTCAAAGTATCCTCGGGCAAGATACTGAACCCTCAACTGCCCTGGGGTGGCCGGAATCTATATATCCATATCTAAATACATATTATGGTTTTATCTGCTAAAAACGCTCTAGTTTACAACATTTTAAAAATGTGCATGGAACACGTGAAACCAGTTACAGAAAAGCAAACAGCATTGTATAAAGAACATGTGACACACATCCATCCATCCATCTTCTTTACCTGCTTTATCCTAATGTCCAGCACGCTTTAGGTAAGAGGCGGCGTTACACCTGGACAAGTCATCAGTCCATCAGAGCGCCACGTAGAGACAAAAAAAAAACAATTTAGGTTTGCAAATTAATTGAACGTGAATATTTTTGATTTTTGGGAGTGTGATAGAAGTTTTATGTGTGTTTGTTTCTGATTTGTTTCAGAAATCCTAATAAACAGTCATGTTACACCCATGCTGGGTCTATAAAAGAGACAGAACAAACTCAGTCAGGCAGAGCCTCGCTCTGATATTCATTCAATCCCTGCATGACTGCTCTCCAATTGCATACAATTGTTTTATTAAAGTAGTGTTTTGATTCACTCATACAGACTCTCAGTAGTTGTAAATTCCACCGCAGGGAAGAAATCTGAGTCCCATGAGAAAAAACAGAAGGACATGCAAACTCTAAGGTTCTGGACAGGTTTTGAACCATGGACCTTTCCACTGCAGAGCTACTAACTGTGCAAACCTGCAGCCCAGTTTTACACAATATATGATAAAATGTTTCCAAACCTACACTCCCCATGTGTAAAAACATATTTTAAATAAGTTAAATTCAGGTAAAATGAATTCAGACACAGATTAGGGTTTGAGTCCATGAGGAGACTTAAACGTCTGATTCAGAAAATTAAACTGCATTCAGGTGTAGTGTGTTGAAAAGGAAGCCAGCATAGAGAAATGAACAAAGGAGTGAGATGAGAATGTTTAGACGAGTGAGTCAGCTGCAGTCTGAACAAGTTTGAAATGATCCACAGATGTTTTACTGATGCAAGTAAAAAACAAATTCTCCCAACTATTTTGATAAAAGTGTGTGTGTGTGGAGGGAGGGGGGGGTTAAAGAGGCCATTTCATACACATTTCAGGACTTTGTGGTTATTTCTTAAGTATTAACCAGTAATATATCTAAAAAACGTCAGGAAACTCTTATTAACAGACCTTTCAATCTATCTGCGTTAAAATTCGGGTGGTTGCGGCTCCTTCGGTCAGGCTGCCTCGACTGCTTTGTCAGCAGCTCGTTCATATTCATTGTTCAAATTTGCTGGACTCTGATTGGCTAACAAACTAGCCTATAGCTACGTTTACATGGGCACATTTAATCGGAATAAACGCCCAATGGGATAAAAAAGACGTCATGTAAACATGTCAACCCGAATGTTTTGATCCGATGCAGCCTGATCCGAAAGAAATTTACTTCCGATCGAGAGGGGTGGTTTTGTCCGATCTTCATTCGGATAGACGTGCATGTATACACCCATTCGGAAAGAAAGGGTGAAAAAAGCCCACTGCGCATGCGTACAACTTCAGCGTGACGTCTTTCCGCTTTCGCAGACCCAAGTAGAAAACATAGCGGGAGGTAAACAGAAGTGGTCTGCTGGTGCAGTCATCCTGTCATCCCGCTCTCTTCTCCAGTGGCGGAGGAGCAGTAGTAATATGTATTCAGCCTCTAGCTTGGTTAATGCGACCAGTAAAAACCCAAACATAAAGGTAATCACCTGCAGAAGGTCCATATTGGGGAAAACGTGAGTCCGCTCGAGCACACGATGGGGCGGGAAAGACGTGCAGAAAGGACGGAGTTTGTTTACTTTTTTTTCTTCCCCCGGAAAGACAACTCGCTGTGCGCATGCTCAACTCATTTAACCTGATTGAGTGCTTGGTGCATGTGTACTCATGGCATGATCAGATCATTTCAGTTAGTGTCCATGTAAACAGGGATTTGGGAATTCAGATCGACCAAGATTTTAATCAGATTGGGGAAATTTGGCGCATGTAAACGTAGCTTATGAGAGCAAAGAATACTGTTTCCTGCCCCGCTGTGCAAGGCTACGTCAGACGTCGTGTCTTCCTGTTTGCTACGTTATGCTACAGCTTTTAGCCAGCAGCATGCTAGGCGTGGTTTCAACTGCTGGAGCTGCCGAAAACTAACAAACAAAGGAGTTGTGACGAAACAGATACAGGCCGTTCGGACTCGGGAGAAATCGGGTGTTATCGCCACCTGCGTAGTTTGAGAGATTAAAACTGAAAGAGAAGTTATTTACCTGTTTTCACACCCACTATGAAGGTAAGAACACCTGTGGAGCTAAAATATTCAACAGAAACCTCAGAAAAAACGTTTTTAATGGAAGGGCCTCTTTATTGAACCACATAAGCAGAAATCCATGAAAATGTCACAAACCCTTATTTTAAATGCACAAATCACGTGTCCCATGTGGAACATGGGACAACCATAATTTTCCCCACACTTGTTTAATGTAATATACTATTAAAAGTTTCACTTTTTTTAACATGCATCAGGGCCGGCCCTGAGCTGCATTGTGCCCCTGGTGAAAAAATATTTTGGTGCCCCAACTGTCTGGAACAGAAACAAAATAACTCAATAACTGGATCACATTGCAATAAATATTTATTTATACTAAAATGAATAGTACAAATGATAATTGGAACAGTACAATAAAAAAAAAACGTTCAAAACAATATTAATAGTAAACAATTACAAAAAGTATGTCAATTATAATAATTGAAAAGCAGATGGTGTCCTAGGGAATGGCCTGAGTGGCCTATGCTCAGGGCCAGCCCTGCATGGCATATCTGTAACACATGTAATCTCAAAATGTTCTTTTTTGCAAACAATTTAGATTTTTCACATTAAAAAATGTTTTATTCAGGAGTATAACATTTTAATCAAACAATTTAAAGCCGCCTCGTTCTTTTCATGACAATTTCATGTCATGTCCTGCATCTGCCACCACGTCAATCATGTCTCATGCCATTCACTCGTCCCTGTTAATCACCCCATGTTTTTCACTTGTCTCTTCTCACATTTAAGCGTGTCTTCTTTCAGGATCATTGCCAGATCGTTTCTGTCTGACTGAACACCATTTTTTTGCCTGAGCCTGTTGGATTCGTTTTTTGGATTTCTCAGATTACTATTGGCTTACTTCCTTCCCTTCACCACTCCTTCAGCCTGCTCCTTCATGGAACTGTAAGTCGCCACGTCCCGTCATTGTAACTGAGGATAGAGGTACCAACCAACACATGGTTACTGGATTTGAGGATTTTGGATACTGGCTTTGTTTATATGAAAATTATACGTCTGACATTGGATTGTTTATATGGCATTGTCTGTTTGCCCTGTCCTCGATTACTGATGTCATAATTAACCATTCCTTTGTTCATTCCCAGCCTCAGTATAACCCGACCTCCCTTGACGTAGTCAGCCCATTCTGTTGCGCTGTGTGTGTATGTGTTGTGTTTATTTTCATCTGTTTAGACACACAAATAAGATCGCATTTGTCAATCGCGGTATTTTATTTTGAAGAATTGTTTTTATTTAAAAAATTGAGTGGATTGTGTCATGTGTCTTGGTGTGACTTCCTGCCAGATATGACGCAGATTGCTCGCGGCTCACGCAAACCAAACAATAGACCAGACGCCGAAATGATCGCTTCACGCACAGGCAGGCCGCATCGTTTTGTATTGCTCTTTGTGTGGTGTAAACTACACCATATAGGTTAACAAGGGCGCCGAATGGAAGCAGTCTCGATTACGTGGCGCTTCCGCGTGTAGTGTGAACCTGCCCCGATGCCTATGCAAACTACGTAGTACGTACGTACATGTGAGAAGTGTGATTGACAATCTAGTAGCCAATAGATAACGAAACACGAAGATTCTTCAGATCAACACAGACGTTACAGGAGATTCTTCCTGTCCACAGCTAGAACCTTCTACAATGGATCCCTAATGATAGTTAGGGAGTCACAACAACATCTAATTTCCCTTCAAGGATTAATAAAGTATTTGAATAGAACTGAATGTTAAATGATTTTCTGCCCTGCTAACACATGACCCCACAGTATTTTTCTGCCATATCTCAAATAGCTACAAACATTTTAGCACTGGATGTTGTTAAAATACCTGCTTAACGTCTCGTCCCATAAGATGTAAAAAAACACACTTCAGGCTTTATATAAGCAAATCAAAGATCCAAATTCATAAAAAAGCAACCACGCTATTCACACAGCACAGAAGTAAAATGCAAGTGAGAAAATGATGGACTATTATATCATCATGTTAAAAAAGGAAAGAAAAACTAGTCCAAATGCCCAAGGACATTTTATCATTTCCATGCTATCTGGGAGACTGATAGTCATAAATTCCTGGATCTGTTCACCGCACTATCATCATGGGACCTCGTTTACACAAACAAATCTGAAAACAGCATCTGAGAATGTACTAATGGCTCATCCTTGCGAGGCCCACACGGGTCAAATCGATGGGATGCTTTGGCTTTGAACAGCCTTCAAATGTATTGCCAAGGGTTTTCCCATGTCGCCCAATTTACAAGTTGGGAGATTTGTATATGTCAATAATGCAGAGCTCAAACTTTAGATTCTTTGCCCTTGTTCATCCTAAAGTGGGCTTTAATAGAACATTACTCACAAATGCAGCTTCATGTCTCAGTGTGATGCAAATGTTTGCTAATCTGTCATGGATGTATAATTGGCTTAAGTGCTAAGACATTCACTGTGTTTATTATAACGTGTGAAACCCTGGATTAAAAACCACCAACATCTTTTCTCTTTTCGTTTTCATCCCGTTTTAACTAATTAAGACAGAAGGCCGCCCACCAAGAGCCGGCTTCTGCTGAAGGGTTGCTTTTTTTTTACAAGGGTGTTCAGATCTGTCATCAAGCACTCGCTCAAGGGGGAATCCTTGGGTTTATTAGAATATCTTGTTGTCAGGCACTTTTAACACATTTTTTGAAATAATGAATGCATAACTGAGGACTTGATTCTTTCCAAAAGCATGTCAATCTTTTTGTTTCACTAACAAAAACAAATGAATCGATACATTCTGAAGTATTCTCTCAACTCTTTAAAGTGTTTTTTTTTCAAGCTAGTTCACTTACATAAACCTCTACTACATCTTTATGAAGAAAGCCATCTGTCGCTCATCTTTGAGTTTCAATCTAAAGTGGCAAAAGGATAATCCAGATGTTGAGGTGAACTGTATTATAATTTTAAAGACTAGAGAGGCTTTGTTCATCGAGCTTTTGAAGTTTTTATTTCTATAAACAATGATGGTATTAAATACACCTGTTGTCACAGTAATTTGTGGCTTTTAAAAGTAGATTTTTGATCTGTACTAAAATTATCTGGCTGATTTGAAATATTTAAGTACGCCCCACAAAAAAGTTCAAAAAGCTTTTAGAACAAAAATCTTGGATTTGCCCCAACAATAAAAAAAAAAAAATTACATCAGACACGAGGACATTTAAAGACCCACTCCAATATTTTTTTGAGCTATCTTAAAGCGTCTCGGTGGTCTTTAAATTGTGATTGTGGTGTTTTTACCCAAAGTAACAAAACTTGTGCTGTTTTCTAAGATGTAGTTTATGCATAGTGGCAGCAGCTGATTAGCAATTTGCCTCGGTGCTGTGTCTCCTTGTTGCTGAGAGATTTCTGTTTATGCTAGCACTACCGTTAGCTTACAGCTAGTGGAGAGCTTGTGGCCCGCCCAGTGCCTTTTCTACATCACATACAGTCTTTTTAGACCACATTTTAGCGTCTGCTACTGATTCACAGCAATTTGAACGCAGAAATACTCAAAAATGCAATTTTGAGCTGAATTTTCTTAAGATATATCTTCTCAGAAAAATACCACAAGAACACGTTAACAACCCAAAAAACACTATTTTCATCGGAGTGGATCTATAAGACCACAACAGTTTGCATTCTATAAAGATTTTCTTTACCTTTTATTTTAGCTCGTCAATTCAACTTGACCCTGAATTTGGTCTGTAGTTGTGAAGTCTTAAATTTGTAGTGCTTGTTTTTACGTGTTGAGAGAGTGATGGCGCTCACACATGTACACATGGCACTCAGGGGTTTCTCAACAGCAACAATGGCTTCTCCCTGTCACTCATTTTCTTTATTTTACCACTTTCTCATTCCTTGTGGATTCCAGAGAAGTAAAAAAACAAAAACAAGAGATTCAAACAAAAAAAAAAAAAACTTGTGTGGTTTACGTACACTTCATATCTCAGTAGCAACCGTCTTTGGGGGGACCTGGACCGTTATCCCAGCAGAGAACAACACATCATTTTCTCCTGTCAAGCCTTTCTGTTAGGGCTCATCACAGAGAGCAAGCACTCAGGATCTGTGATATTATTAGTCTCCCAGGGAGGGTTGTTCATTCAATTTTCTCTACAACATCACACTGTAGCAAGGTTCCTCAGTGTGGAGCAGAAAAAAATAAGTAAAAATTTTTTTTTTAAATGTGGTGAAAAATAGGTCTGGTCTGGATTCTTCTGAAAACAAGGTGATTGAGTATTCGTCATCTTTACTGATGATCTGCTTGGAAGAAATGAAATGTTCTCCACGGTATTCGCTCTTCTTCCTGTATCTGATGGTTTTACACTCCTGCTGATGGGATGTTCATGCTGTCGGTTTACATACCAAAACCACTGTGAGATCGGTGGAAATCTTCCATTCAGCGCTGTGACAGGAGAAGAAGATGATACACGATACAAATGTTTGCACCTGACTGGCGGCGGGAGCAGCTTACTTGCAAACAACTTCAATCCAAAATTTGTTTTGTTGTTTGTTTTTCATACACCCAATCCAATCTGAGGTGTCTGGAACTCTCTGGAAATATAAAAGGAGTGCCTAGCTGTGTTTTCAACAGAGCAGCACAGTTCAATCCCACTCTTACTCACAAAGCCTGAGGCTTAATCCCTTCACCGGAGAAGGCGGTTGTTTGAGGATGGCCCTCACCGCTGGCGGCTGCCTCTCCGTCCTTGGCACGTCCTTCGAAGTAGCACTGGCATATCTTCACTCAGGATTTCTTTTGTAAAGAAACTCCTACACTACAATTTTAAATATATTATTCTAAGTTCTGCACACCTGTTTTAATATTGGCAATCGTAAGTATTTCATTAATTTCTTTACATCTTCATTGAAGTAACAGAGATGTGTGTAAACAATAATCAAATGAAATGCTTAACCTCTTGCCATATTTTATCAGCTTTTCTAACACAAACTGAAACTTAAAGTGTGTTCCATATTTGAAACTGTATTGCTGCAGTAATATCTTATTATTTGGCCAGAAATAAGAGAAATGCATATGCAGAAAAAACCAAATGCTGATGATATAAGAGCTGGTGGAAAACAAAGATAGAAAAAAGCTAATTAAATTATTAATGACCTGTACAAACCTATAATTTACAGGAATCTCCAGTTTCCTTCGACACGTGGAGATTGTGAACATTTGCGGAGGCAGGTTCCTACAAGTAGTTGGTACGGTTGTGGCATCAATAATTTGACGAGTCATTGAGAATATGAGGGTATTTTCAGCCCCACATTGTCAGCAGAGTTCTTGCTTTCATCATACGGGTGTGTTGGATTCTTACCCCGGTCTATTGATGATGATGTTGCGATTATTTTTCTTGTAAGGACTGTGAACGGAACCCCCATGTGCCACTCGCAGCAATTTCAGGCCATTGTTGTGAAGATCCTCAGGCTGTGGGCCTATTTTATTAGGGAATATACCTGGTGGAGGTCGAGAATCACCAGAATTCAGTGTGTTGATCAGTTGCTTGGAAATTAGTGCAAAAGTAACTTATTTTCAAGATTACAATGCAGAGAGAGTACAGCTGTGCCTTTTACAGATGCAGGATGATGAAGATCTACTGACTGAAGCTGTTGTTTGTGAGGGCTTGGAGAGAAGACAGAAGAGAAACAGCACCTCTACAGCCAGTACCGAATTCGGTTCTACGAGCTGGACCGTGAGTTGGAACGGACCGTAACACCTTTGATGAACTGTTTCACCGTGTCGCCTCCACGCATCGTGAAAAATAAGAAGTAAGTGTTATTTTCTTGAAGCAGCTACTTTCTGTCATGATCTATTTTAGATCCTTGTGGATAGACAGGCATTTCTTTACAGTTTTAGAATTAAATAATAAGTAGTACATAATCCTTGATCATGTTGTTTGAAAGGCAATAGACTAACAATATTACGCAGAGGGTTCATGGAAAATTTTGAAGCAGACCGTTGACCTAGCCATTAATTTTAAACGGGCTACTAACACTAGATTCTTATTGGACTGCTGTAAGGCTACATTAAAGAAGCAGTAGGAAATGGTCCAAAAATTATTAGTAGTTTATTCCAAGGTGTTAGTATGGATGGTTGTGACCAAGCCTTTACCTGCATTTACCTTATTCATCCAGTTATCCATCAATTTTCTGTACTCGATCTAGTTCAGGGTGTTAGTCCATCACTGGGATACAGCCAAACAGCCATACACACACCTAGGCCTTATTTCAGTTTGGCTGATTGTTCTAGCATCCTTGTCTGTAGTAGGAAACTGATCCAGGCACAAGGACAATATGCTCCAATGCAGAGATATTCAGATTTGGAGTTGAACCCAGGACCTTGCTGCTAACTAGCTGAGCCACCTTGCAGCCAACGCTTATCTTATTGAGAAATGTAATCTAATGGAAATAGTGCAGACTATCTCTCAAAATAAACATTCTAGATAAAGAGTAATTACTAGAAACTTGCTTAATGTGACCCAAAGTGTGGATAATTATTAATCTCAACTCCACCATCCGATCTCAACAAGTAGATATGAAGGTTATTATTTGAGAACTTCTCCAGCCGGTCATTTCCAATGCCTTCAGAAAGAAAAAAGTAAGGACTCAGAAGGACGAATAATGTCCTTACTCAGATTTGACATGCTTAAAGGAAAATGCTGACCACTTTAGACGAATAAAAGCAGGAACTAGCTGAGGGAGACACAGTCTTACAAATGATTTTCATTCCTATTCAGCAATTTTGGACTGAGCGGGTATTAGACCGGAGGCTTTTTTTTTTATTAGATTTTAGCATAGCCTCTCATCAGCCTCCCCAGTGAAATCCCCAATGGACTTTCGAATCAGGAAAAGTAATCTCAATCCTTGCATCATTTTTCATCACTTTTCACTTAAAGCAGGCATCCACTGCTGTTTTTTTTTCTTTTCTTTTTCCAAGCCATGCAGAAGAGGTAATAAACAGCCCAAATGTAAATGACTCCATCAGCACACATTCCTCAACACGACTTATTACAATTTAAAGAGAAGAACTTCAAACTGCAGACACAGGATTTGAGGGGATTTTTTTTTCTTTAGCGAACTGAGTTGACCACAATTTCGATGTGTTTAAAATATAAAGCAAAAAAAGCAAAGTAAATATTTTCGTCTTGACAGCCCCAAGAATATGAGTTTCTAATTCTCGAAAATCCAGTCTGATTTACTGAGCCGGGCATCGAGCAGGAGAGGGAAGGAGAAGAGCTGCCAGTGATTGATCGCTCAGCTGCAGAGATGAGCTGTGGAAATGAGGATCTGGAAAACATGGATTTGAGAATATGCCAGTAACTCACTGCCTGAAAAGTAAACATCAGTTGCATTTCGAGCAAAGTTTTACGCAAAGAAAAACATGTTCTTTTTGATCTACAAATGCCTGACAGCTTCCACATTTCAACAGACAATCAAGACATAAAAATCAGTTTTGTTGTAGCAGATTTGTTGGATTGCACGCATAAATTTTCAATGGCATTTTAATCACTCTTGCCCTTTAATGTAAATGTTATAATTCAGTGGGATCATATAGATCCTGTACAGGAGGTGATTCATTAAACATTAATAGTAGGTCACACTCAGAAAAGTGACAAAGACTTGACAGCTTCTAAATGTGACAGTAACGAAGGCCTCTGGGGTTTGACACTTATTCAAATAAGTCTGAAGGTGGCGGCAATAAAAACGGTTGATACCAAAAGTCATCACTCAGTTCCATGTGGAGCTAGTACACATTTAGTAAAGCATCAAAAAACAATGAGGTGGTTATGGAAACACAACCATTCCATTCTGGGCCGTGCTGACCCAACCCATTCGGGGCTGACCTGATCCTTGTGGAAAAGGAGCATTAGATCAAAGAAACCCTAGCTAAGATTGTTTATTGCTGTTTAAGTCAATATGCATTTCGAAACCTTAATACAGCTGTCAGCTTTACATTACATGGTTATATACATAGATTTTTACAGATATTAGCAAGCACATACAACTGTAGCACTTTTAACAGGAATTTACTGTATATATATATATATATATATACACTCACCGGCCACTTTATTAGGTACACCTGTCCAACTGCTCGTTAACACTTAATTTCTAATCAGCCAATCACATGGCGGCAACTCAGTGCATTTAGGCATGTACACATGGTCAAGACAATCTCCTGCAGTTCAAACCGAGTATCAGTATGGGGAAGAAAGGTGATTTGAGTGACTTTGAACGTGGCATGGTTGTTGGTGCCAGAATGGCTGGTCTGAGTATTTCAGAAACTGCTGATCTACTGGGATTTTCACGCACAACCATCTCTAGGGTTTACAGAGAATGGTCCGAAAAAGAAAAAATATCCAGTGAGCGGCAGTTCTGTGGGCGGAAATGCCTTGTTGATGCCAGAGGTCAGAGGAGAATGGCCAGACTGGTTTGAGGTGATAGAAAGGCAACAGTGACTCAAATAACCACTCGTTACAACCTAGGTAGACGGAAGAGCATCTCTGAATGCACAGTACGTCGAACTTTGAGGCAGATGGGCTACAGCAGCAGAAGACCACGCCGGGTGCCACTCCTTTCAGCTAAGAACAGGAAACTGAGGCTACAATTTGCACAAGCTCATTGAAATTGGACAATAGAAGATTGGAAAAACGTTGCCTGGTCTGATGAGTCTCGATTTCTGCTGCGACATTCGGATGGTAGGGTCAGAATTTGGCGTCAACAACATGAAAGCATGGATCCATCCTGCCTTGTATCAACGGTTCAGGCTGGTGATGGTGGTGTAATGGTGTGGGGAATATTTTCTTGGCACTCTTTGGGCCCCTTGGTACCAATTGAGCATCGTTACAACGCCACAGCCTACCTGAGTATTGTTGCTGACCATGTCCATCCCTTTATGACCACAATGTACCCAACTTCTGATGGCTACTTTCAGCAGGATAATGCGCCATGTCATAAAGCTGGAATCATCTCGGACTGGTTTCTTGAACATGACAATGAGTTCACTGTACTCAAATGGCCTCCACAGTCACCAGATCTCAATCCAATAGAGCATCTTTGGGATGTGGTGGAACGGGAGATTCGCATCATGGATGTGCAGCCGACAAATCTGCGCCAACTGTGTGATGCCATCATGTCAATATGGACCAAACTCTCTGAGGAATGCTTCCAGCACCTTGTTGAATCTATGCCACGAAGAATTGAGGCAGTTCTGAAGGCAAAAGGGGGTCCAACCCGTTACTAGCATGGTGTACCTAATAAAGTGGCCGGTGAGTGTATATATATATATATATATATATATATATATGTATATATATATATATAAATTCCCCTCTTGCCACTGCGCGGTGTTTTTCCCATTCCAAGCTCGGGTCCTCTACCAGAGGCCTGGGAGCTTGAGGGTCCTACGCAGTATTTTAGCTGTTCCAAGTACTGCACTTTTCTGGACTGAGATGTCTGAGGTTCTTCCAGGGATCTGCTGGAGCCATTCCTCCAGTTTGGGGGTTACTGCCCCAAGTGCTCCAATTACCACGGGTACTATTGTCACCTTCATCTTCCAAGTCTTTTCTAGCTCCTCTCTGAGCCCTTGGTATTTCTCATGTTCCTTCTTCCTGATGTTGCCATCACTTGGTATCGCCACATCCACCACAACTGCTTTCCTCTGCTCTTTATCAACCACCACAATGTCCGGTTGGTTCGCCATTACCATCCTGTCTGTCTGGATCTGGAAGTCCCACAGGATCTTTGTTCGGTCGTTCTCCACCACCTTTGGAGGTGTTTCCCACTTTGACCTTGGGGTTTCCAGCCCGTACTCCACACAGATGTTTCTATATACTATGCCAGCCACTTGGTTATGACGTTACATGTATGCTTTCCCTGCCAGCATTTTACACCCTGCTGTTATGTGCTGGATTTTCTCAGATGACTCTTTGCACAGCCTACACCTTGGGTCTTGTCTGGTGTGGTAGATCTGGGCCTCTATTGCTCTGGTGCTTAGAGCCTGCTCCTGTGCTGCCAGGATGAGTGCCTCTGTGGTGTCCTGTATCTCATCCACAAACAGACGGAAATGGATGATACAGATGTGTACACACACACACACACGTATGTATACACTGCAGTTATTTTAATATGCCAACAATCAATCTTGGCTCCACTTGGATTAGCAGTTAGCTTAGTCTCAGTTACGCTCTATTTCTCCAAACTGAGGTAGTTTAAAAATGTACTGAACGGTTTTGTTTTTGAGTGTACTAGCAGCGATGTGTTGAAATTAAAACTAATTGTAAGTGTGTATCTGACAGACTGAATACTAACAATTTAAGTAAGAAAATATGTGTATAAAAAAGTATCAAATATCTTTCTCTACATCAGTACAGTTTTTAAGTTTTCTTGTTCTTTTCTCTCTTTCTGTTGATGCCTTTCTGTAATCTTTGAATCTGAGTTGGTGTTCAGTGAAGCAGTTCGGTGTCTGCTCAGTATCAGAGGTTACCATGTGGCTCGGAGAAACCTTTTCTCACGCAACAACAGTTTTGTTTATGCTCGGCTAGAGCCTTGACATAACTGTAAAACAGGATAATGCAATCATACTGGGTAGCTAGGAACATTTTGCCATTTGCCTGCCCTTCCATGGTATCAAACTTTCATAAAAAGAGAAAAAAATGGATAAAATTGTTCCAATAAAAAAGCTGCTAAAAGAGGGAGAAGTTTTAAAGCTTTTAATATTGTACACGTCAGATTATGAGACATAACTGATAGAGCTTATTAAAAGACTAAATACCAAGGCTGTAAATTGTAGTTTACACATGCATCATTAATTTGAAAATGTCTTTAAATATATTTAACAAGTCATAAATGTGTTCAGTTAATATCAGCCAGAAGGAATATTTGCATGTACTGCCTCCAAAACTCAAGTATTGTATTTAAACTCACTGCAGTTAAACTGTCCCCTACCATACTGGCACCGGGCATGTCCTTCTTGGTGGAAATCTTCTCAGGGTTTATTTTCACAGTAAATCTGAAAATATGTGAACTCTTTATTTTTGATTTCAACAACAGAAATATCTTTTACATGGTTCAGCTATGCCCCTTCAGCCCCATCTTGACCCCCTTGGAGTTCACCTGGGTGGCAAAAAACATGAGTGATTTAAAAAAACCAGCTGGATAAAAAATGGTTGAAATGCTAGTGCAATTGAATGTTGCAAAACAAAAAAAAAAATACTTGTTTTCAATCTTTTTGTCCATTTCCATAACTTTAACATCAACACCAGGAAAAAAAACATCTTCGACAGTTCGTAAAATAATGTCTGTTTATAATACCGATGTCTGCTAAGATCCTCATGTCAGATTTGCAGATAACATAAAACATCAGATTGAAGTCAAGTGATAAATGTTGTTAACGCATGTTGCGCAAAGAATTAGACAAAGTATTTTCATGTGTTCACATAACGGCAGCACAAAAAAAAAAAAAAATTCTAACAATTCATGTCCACTTGAGTTTTTTCCCCCTACATTTGCTGATAAATCCCTCTTTTTGAATCCAACTAGGAGTCTAGTTTGCATCAACATGCTTGTACTTCAGAGATTTTCACGTTTCACAGAGGGTTCTGGAATGCAACAGTGAGGGATCACTGTCAAGACCAACAGTACTGTGCTTGTTAAATTTCCAAACCTGCAGCTAATGGTGGCGGCTTTGATTAATGTTTTGCCAATTAGGATCATGGAACTGAGGTTGGGTGCATTGGCGTCTTAAACATAAAACTCTCCTATAACCCTTGGATTCAAAATATGACATGTGTATGACAATCAACCGGATGTTCCAAGGGTCAAAAATCCTCAAAGCTGAGGTTAAATAAGGTCACAAAACCAGACAGACCAACAGAGATGACTCTTGTAGGTTGTGATGCAGTTGCTTATATGACTATATTGATCCTCTCGTTCTCTTTTCAGTAAGAGAAAAACAGACAGTACAATGCTAACAGGCAGCCAGCTTGCATTCCTGAGAGTGAATTACATAAAAGTAGAAAGAAATTAGGTTTGACTTGATAGAAGAATGATATGTGTTTGATCCATTTCAGGTCCCTATGAGAACAAAAACTTGTCAGATACTATTTGTTGAGGCCTTCTTTTAAACCTCTGCTAGCTGGTATACAGAATTCATTTGGATGGAGCTTCTCGTACTTTAACCTAGATGTGGACGACGAAGTGTATTCTCAGTGTGTAAAATTGACTTGACAACTTGTTGAGTCTTCTGTATTGTGC
Organism: Pachypanchax playfairii; assembly: GCA_006937955.1. NCBI lineage: Eukaryota > Metazoa > Chordata > Actinopteri > Cyprinodontiformes > Aplocheilidae > Pachypanchax > Pachypanchax playfairii. The sequence goes on from SSNP01000006.1 coordinate 8,058,593, forward strand.
AGTACATGTTGGCTCCAGTAATTTCTAGGCTTTGACTGAGGCTGGAGTTCAGTCCAGGACACACCGGAAGCACGCCGCACTATAAATGTCAGCATCACTGAGTGATCCGGAACAAAAGATACTGTCTATCTGATGGAGGCCAGTTTACTCACATGCTTTTGTTACTGCAACTCCCTCACTCCCACACAGCGCTGCTGCATCAAACCGATAGTCCTCTGAGTCAGAGTTGATATAAACAACAAGAGAGCTTCATGTCCAGCCAGAGCCTAGTAGGATAATGGATATCAACCCAACGACATATGATTTGCATAGACAGCACAGAGGGATTAGGCTATGATCTGTTGTGTCTCAGCGAAGCACAAAAAAAAAAAAAAAACCCTTGCTGCTGTAATTTATGAGCAACCGAAGCTCTTGGATTTGTTTTTATGTGATTCCAGGCAGCAAATCCTGATGAGACAGTTATCCTGATCGGGAGGGAAAAAAAGCAAATAAAAAAAAGAAAACATCCAAGCTTCGCATTTAAATATCTGTGCTTACAATTTTTATCAACGACAGACAGACAACAGTATGTCAGGCAAGCATCATGTGGTATTACGCACTCCTTCTCTTGGTATCTGCCGAAGTTCTGTCGCTAAACAACAGGTCTCTGTCTCTCTCGTGTCTTTTTGGCTTGTTACTTTTATTTATTTCATTTACATTTGTGGAGTTGTTGCCCTCTGACAGGCTTCCAGGGAAATCATCCTTTCTTTCTGAGAGAAAGATGTAGATGTACATTCCACTTGAGTGTATTTTATTTTTTATTTTTTAAAGACAAGGCTGCTATTTTAGCAGCTACCGCGGTGCTCGCTGAAGGGAAATTCCCAGTGACACCTTGTCGAGCGGCCGTGTCAACTGTTTGTTTGCATATCGAATGCCTTCAGGCATTGAGCTGTTGAGCTCAGAGAATAAGCAGCTCGTCACTACCCTTGGACCGTCATGGAGTCTGAATGCCAACCGGGAATATTCCCTGAGACTGGCAATCATGTAACTATCATAACAGGTAAAGAAACATGGGATGATGGAAAGAAAAGACACTTGTAGAAAGTTGGTTTTAAGCTTTTATACCAAAATACACTGGACTTGCATCAATTACAACCCGTGATCTCAACTGAAAAAGGTGTTTTTTAAAGATTAAATGCAACTTCTTGTACAACTTTTACTTCATTGGTTCCAGCTGATAAGGTCAGGGACTGCAAAGCCTTAACATAAAAGTAATTCCTGCCCTTTTATGTGGTAATAAACCATCTTCAATTAATGTTTACCCTGGAGCTTGAAGCCAAAAAAAACTTTATCAAAGGATTGAATGGAATGATAAGTGAGTGGCAGAGTTGAGGACCGATGGAAAACCTTAGTAAGCTTGAGTTAAAAGCACAGTACTTCAAATCTTTTAGATGGTGATATCAGATATGAGAACACACTTTCTACTTTCCCGTTTGATACTCTGGTTTGGTTATTATCATTAGCAAAACCCATTCTTTGTTGAGGCATCTAGACAGCAGGTAGAAAGGTGGTTCAATTGACAGTTTGGAATATGAGAAGATAAGGATGGAAATATGTGTGAGATTATTAATTAGACCTTAATAGTTGCTGAATAGGTATTTGTCATGTTTTTGCCAGTAAAAATCTGAATAATTTCTAAAAGCAAGTGTGCAGCTTTCATCACAAAAACCTTAACGCATTGCTAAACATTGGTTAGACTCTTACCAGCCTTTGCTCCTGTAATCGGTTGTCTGTAGTCTTTGAATAAATGAAACTGAGGTCAAATCAGACCCCCCCCCCTTGGTATCAAATGTTTGCTGAAATGTGCTGCAAGGTAGCTAGCTTGTCACCTGACATATCTGGTGATAATTGATGCTGCGTTGTCTTAAGTAGATGCATAATGTGGACAACTGATGGTATTTCAGTTTCTTGGAGGGAAGTTTTATTTGAGAAAGGAACACCTCAGGAGTTAAAGGGTGAGTGTGGTGGTTAGGATAGATGTACCCCAAGGAAAATTGGATTAGCTTGAGATTAATCTGCTCAAGGCCACGATAGGAGTGACACTGGGTTCTTGCATGTTTTTATAGTTATGATGGAAGTAGTTGGTTGAATTTTAAAGAATTCAAGGAAATTTAGGAATCTCTGATTAAGCTAAATGTAACCAAAATGGTACGTGAAAGACACTCTTGAAGTTTAGAAGCTAAAAGTGACAAAATAGTTTTGTAAAGGTTGAGGAACTCAAATGATTTTATTCTGATAAAGCAATATTTAAACTGCTGAAGATGAATCTAAGATTTAAAAACAATAATTGAAATTATTGAGAAGGTTCATAACGTTGATTTGACCAATTATAGTATAGCCCCTATAAAAGGTGTGGTTGTATATAGTAAGCAAATAGTAAGAATGTATAACACCTTAAACATATTTTTCTTCATATTAAACCTTAAATACCAGATTTCAGCTTTGCTGGACCTTTTAAAAATAGTGCTATATACAGTGGTCGACGGTTATATGACCTCGGTGCCGAGCAGTTTTGTGCATATAAACGTTGTGTGCATTTATCCGTCGGTGGTCATTTGGACTGTAAACATGGGTAGCAGTGTTCGGTATTATAACAGATAATTGGAAATGATGTAATAACGCAATTACAATATATTAGGAGAATAAAACTCTTAAACAGACCGAGTTATATACTCGTAGAGGAGATCCACTATGACACTATAAGTAAACAGATGTGCCAGATACACGCATGGACACGACGGTAACGACACAAATTAAGTTACAGTTAGTAACAGAACAGAACGGTTTTCTATATCAGATATTAAGAACTCATGATCGGGCACTAAAAACTAGAACAAATGTTACATGTGACACTATTTCACACTGAAGAAGTTGGTGATTATTTTTTGGCGACCGTCTGACAGCTTCAGACACGCATGCGTAAGAGCCAGAGCAGCTAGTTCCACACACCAAACAGCGACGGTGTGTGTGAGAACACCAGCGGAGGTGTACAGTCAAGTAACTAGTAAGAAACAGCAAGATTTAGTGAGATGCATGTATGATACCTCCAAATGTTTTGTGCATATAATCGTCGGAGCTGTGCATAATGGCGTATGGATTCTGTGCATATAAGCGTGATGTGCATATAAGCGTTGTGCATATAACCGTCGACCATTGTAACAATATCTAGGACTATTTAGTTGTGTGGACTACTAATAATCCTGATTTTCTTATTTTAGAGTTTTAGTCTCTTTAATCTTATGGAATCTGTGGCATGTTAAAATAGATTCAAATAAACAGGTTTTATAATGAAACCTGTGGATATCCCATCAGACTTAAATAGGCCTGTAGAAATGTTGGATCTACATCCAACTGATGTACAACAACCCGTCTCTTCCATTTTTAGCAGCTTATTTTATAACTACACTCACTGTGTGCTTCAAGTTTATTAAATTACATCTCTTGCACATCTTTTATCCCCACAGCTCCTGGGAGTGTGCTATATGGTTGTTCCTCTGGGTTTCCAGCTACATTTCCCCTGGGTATACAGTCTTGTGCATCTCATCTCCAAACGCAACTTAAAATGGCCCTCTGGGACATGAGCCTCTGAGGGGCCCCATCTGCTGGAAAAAAAAAACAAGAAAACAATAGCTTCTCCTTTTACTGTCAGCAGATGAGAGGGAAATCAAAAGAAACACGGATACTATTTTTACTCCCATACCCCCTTTTTTGATCAAATTTAAATGTTAATAAGTTTAATAGTAAGAGACAGACATTTATTCACAATAAAAATGGGCCCTTTCCTGAAAACGCAGGTGTGGTGATTGAAAGCGCACTGCAGGAAGTGCAACACTTTGCATGAAACAATCAGCAAATACAAATGAGGAAAAATCACACAATACAAAAGCTGTGGTTCATTAAGTCACACCATGTACAAAGGAAACAATGAATTGAAAAGGGATATGCACAATTATTTTCATGCTTGTTAAACACATTTGAAGTTTATTTTTAGTTTTAACGTTTTAGCATAGTAAAGCACGTATGATTCAACTTACATTTCATCTAATGTCTCAAAGGGTTATATAAAATCCTCTATATCTTTAGTGTTTACGGCATTTGTTCACGTGGAGTGTGACGATCCCTTTAAAAGAATTTTTATTCTTTAAAACTTCCTATGTCATTAAACCTTATATCATGTAACTTGTGCATTTGAAACAATCCATACAAGAATAATATTCAGTGTAATATATGCAGGGCCTAATAGACACACCTCACCACTGTATATATTTTACACAAAACATATAGAAGTCCACACAGCCTCTCTAATGGTCACTCAGAACAGCTGTTCTTATTGAGTGCTGTATTTAGGTTTTAGTTTGATTGTCACATCTACATAAAAGTGCTTAATTTCATTAAAAATAATACTTCAGATATTGAAGTAGAATTTAGTGTAAAGTTTGTAAATTATTGATTTTTATATATGCATGTGTATAGTTACAAAAACCTTCCACGCCCTGTGAGCGGCCTTTCTTCCCGAGCTCAAGTCCAATACCAGAAGCCTCGGAGCAGCCGTGTCTTTGCTGTTCCCAGATTTGCACTTTTCTGGACTGAGATGTCGGATGATTTTCCTGGGTTCTGCTGAAGTCACTCCTCCATTTTGGAGCTTACTGCCCCAAGTGCTCCCATGACCACAGGCACCACTGATGGCTTCACCTTCCATACCTTCTCCAGCTCTTCTATGAGCCCCTGCTATTCCTCTAGTTTCTCATGTTCGTTTTTCCGAATGTTGCACTTGGCATTGATATGTCAATCACCACGGCTTTCCTCTGCTGTTTGTCTACCACCACAATGTCCAGTTGGGTCTATTGCTATTCTGTCGGTCTGTATCTGGAAGTCTGGCTTTTTCCCACTATGACCTTGGGCTATCCAGTTCATACTTTGCACCCATGTATACTTTCCCTGCCAGCATCTTACACCCCACAGTTTGTGTTGGATTGTCTCAAGGGCCTCTTTGCACAGCCTACACCTGGGGTCTTGTCTGGTGTGGTAGATCTGGGCTTCTATTGCTCTGGTGTTCAGGGCCTGCTCCTGTGCTGCCATGATAAGTGTCTCTGTGCTGTCTTTAAAGAGGCCATTTCACACTGATTTCATGACTTTGTGGTTATTTCTTAGGTATTAACCTGTAATATGAAACATTTTATATCTAAAACACGTTAAGAAACACTGATTAACAGACCTTTCAATCTCTCCACGTCAAAATTCGGCTGGATTTCGTCAAGCTTCGGCAGCAACTCATTAACATTCATTATTCGAATTTGCTGGAATTGGATTGACTAACAAACTAGCCGATGAGAGCAAGGTATACTGTTTCTTGCCCCGCTGCGCATGGCAACATGAGACGTCGTGTCTTCCGGTTTGATACGTCTGCTACAGCTTTTATCTAGCAGCATGCTAGGCGTAGTTTCAACAGCGGGAGCTGATGAATACTAACGAGCAAAGGAGTTGTGACGAATCAAATACAGGCCGTTTCAACTAAGGAGAACTCGGGTTTTATCGCCACCTGCGTACTTTGAGAGATAAAAACTGAAAGAGAAGTTGTTGATCTGTTTTCACACCCACTATGAAGGTAAGAACACCTATGGAGCTAAAATATTCAACAGAAACCTCAGAAAACCGTTTTTAATGGAAGGGCTTCTTTAAGTCTTGTTCTTTCTAGCCATTGGTAGGATTTCTGGAGATCAGCCACCTCGTATAAAACATATATACACACCCACACATTAATATCATATCTCATACAAAGTATACAGTACTGAGGTGCACTGAAAGGGTCTTTAACGACTCGTCTATTTTCTTCACTTATTTTTAGAAACTGATAACAGTTTCTGTAATAATGTAAACAGTTGTTTACAGAATTAAACAAAAAGGTAATGTTTAGTACCAATATTTAAGTTACAATCTGACATTTCAACTCATCTCATTTTGTGTGGGTTCTTTTTAAAGGAGGCTAACACTGGTGCAATTAATCAACACCTTCACTTTGCTCTCCTAGCTTACTGATGCTCAGCGCTCCTCGCTTTGCAGTTCAGTTGCCTGAAATATCCCAAGATAATTTGATGGGAAATTTATTTCATTTACGCATCATACAACACCAGCTGTAATTAATTGTTTTGCTGCTTGGTCTTCAATAGTTCACTGACTCCTTTGTGTGGCTCCGGGCTTGTTACTGTTCCGTGATGTGCCGTGCCATGCTGAAACTGGTAACAGATGCTGCTGTCATCTGACGTGACCACACAGATCACTCCTGAACAAAGAAATCCTCGAATTAACAAACAGAAAAATAAGCCTGTTGCAATCCTTCGCAACTCTTTCTGACAGGAAACCTTGTTAGTGAAACACAATGTTTGTTCTCAGATGTTGCATTTGGACTGATGTATAGCAGATAGTTTGTTTTCTATGTGATCAAATATTATAAGGAATAGTTCATATCTTTTAAATGGGGGGAAAAGGTTTAAAACAATTAATGTTTTTTGTTTATTTTTTTAGATATATTTCTTTCTGTATGACTTGAATTTGACATTTTTCACAACAGTTTATGCACAGATTGTTTTTACAAATGTCTACTAGCTCTATAACTTCCTGGACAGTCTGGGATCTTCCCTGCTGACATATAGTAATATTATCTTGTATAGCCTTGTTATGCATAACTGAGGATGATATAAATGTTTATGATATTAAAAGAAATAATATACTAAAGTGAAACTCTGATCTGGTTTCGGGCCGACCAAGCGATTTTACTACTTATATAACCCCTCTGGAGCGGACACCCTGCTGTTCAGGACAACGGACACTTTTCGTCCGCCCAAACAATAAAATCAGTTAAAATTCACCCCGCTAACGGACAGTGATCAAAGATAGACGCTGACGCTCCTGCAGTGGAGGAGCTGGGTGCTGGCTGGGAGCAGCGCTTGCTTGATCTGGTGCGTGGCACAAAAACCAGCTGCACATCGGATGCGGAGGACACAGACCACGAGGACTATGAGCTTCCACCACCAGCCATCAGCACCTGCTCCCAAGCCATCGCATGTGCCGATGACCTGCTGCGCTACCTGGCGGACTCAGAGACAAATATTAGTGTTTCGCTCATTTTGATGTGACATTCAGGTTCGTTAAGAAAAGTGGCCGTTCGGCACAAATTGTCATATGACTTTCAACAGTTTCAGCATGATGCCAGTTTCTCCCTTGCTTAAACAATGTAAATGTTGGTCATGAATATTTTCACAATAAACGAAAAAAAAAAAAATGCTGAAAACTGACAAGTATCCATTAAATTTTATTATAAGTTGAGACATTCAGAAGGGGATTTGACCTAGCGCAAGTTCATAAAATAAGCTGATGTACCGAGGAAATGTCCATAAAAATGGTTAACAAACATTCCTAGATGACAGGACACCCGGACACCCTACCCCTCTGGGGCGGACACCCCACCATAACGGACAAAACGTCTGGCCCTGTCAGTGTCCGCTATTGTGAGTTTTCACTGTATTTCACATAAACCAATATGAGTTTTCTGAGACTAACTTGTTCTAGGGCAGCTTTGTTTTGTTCCTGGCCCCACTTGCACTAGCCATTAGCTCATATTTACAGGTTGTTCGATGAGCTTTTTACAACAGGTAAGATATCAATAGTTCAGAATCTTTCCACAGAACTGTTCTGAACTGTCACTTTAATATTAATCAAATCTTCTGGGTGAAATACTGTTCTGTTAAAACCAAACAGAACATATATTTCTGCTTTTCACCAGACTGGAATTTTATATTAAGTACAATATTTATTATGTGTATATTTTTGTCTTGTATAATAGTGATATTCAGAGTTATTTTACAAAGGTTCACAAATACATAACAGTTTTTCATGATTTTAAATGTAACTGAGTAAACCTTCCATGCTACATACTGAAACTTTATGTTGACACATAGTGGGTGTGAAAATAACCCCAAGAAGCTGTTTGCTAGCAGCTATGTTTAATTGGAAGCAGGTGGAACTTCACCTTGACTGCAGCGTTCAGGAGGGGGCCAAACAGCATCATATTTGGCTGCTGTATTAACTCTACTTCAAATGCCCTTCATACTTCACAGCTTGCTTTAGTTGGAGTTTTTCCTCTGAACACTTTGCTGGTTTGTGGCGTTCTTGCTGGTAAACATGCCTCTTGATCATTAGTTCTTCTTTCTGGAGTCTGTTGAATTATGCTGAGCTCTCAGCCGTCCTGTTACCGGTAGAGCCGTTTCCTCATGTGTGTCCATTTCGTTATCAGCAATACCTTGTTGGTTGTTAGCAAAAAAATTAAAAAATGCTACTTTTGACTATGCCTGTGTATAAGTTGTAAGAAAGTGCTCAGATGTTTTTTTTCTTTCACTTTTATATTTTTGCAGTTTCTGCTCAAACTGTGAAAATAAAATAATTTTAACTAAATGTAAAGTAAGTAAATAACAAACTTTTAGTGTGTGACTTAGAAAAAAAAACATAATGCACCAGGCTTACATCCATTAGCAGCATAGCAAAGTAAAAAAGAGCTCTTCATCTGTCCAGAAATGCAAACTGAAAACAAAAGATGCAAATAAAACTGATCTTCGTGGTGAGATTTACTGTACATGCTTGAATCAATTCTTCAGGATGAGACAGAATTAATATCCCTCAGGCCCTGTGTTCAGGAAGCATGTTTACCTTCAGCTAGCTGTTTAATATTTCCCCGTATAATTTCACATATAACCAGTTCAGTTGGTTCAGGAAGGCTGTGCTATCAACCGAAGATGCCTAAAAGGTGTGCAAACAGATAAGTAAAGACTTGCCAGAGTCAAGACTCTGTAAGTCCAAGTAAACACGCCACAACCTCTCAATTTAATGCTACGGAGACGATATACATACACATTTCTTTCTTTCACATCAAGACACATCCAGAAAGGTCTGAGGCCTGTTTTTCCATCCCTTTCTGATTCTGTTTCTCCAAGCGAGCTCCACGTACCTATAAAAGGTTCATTTTAGTGACAAGTGTTATCATGTCAAACTAAGATAAGCAGGGAGATTGTAAAAAGTGAAGTAATTACCAGAAACACGTGATTAGAATGTCATTTGGATGACATGGGCTAATTAAAGCCCTCCCTTCTCGTCATCCTTGCTCCAGTGACAGTCCATAATGGCAGGGGACCAAAGCCCTGTTGTGAACTATGCCTACATTTGAACACACAGATGAGATGGCCCTCTTACTAATTTGTGTCACTTCACTCATAATAAGTTTTTAACAGACCTTATATTAAGCTCCATTCCCTCAACGGTTTGCCTTTCTTGTGACCGCCACTCCCTTTTTCCTTTTTTTTGTAAGACTTGCTTCAATGAGCAATGAATCCACAGCTCAGCAATGGCAGAGACAAAGTCACTTTATGTGTCTGCCAAAGAGCGCTGCAACTTTTGTTCCTGTGATGTCTAAGTTCACACAAACCACACAATGCAGCGAGGGGCTGAAAGGCACAGTCAGAAGCACAGTGGGGTGCCGCTTTTTTGTAATGTGGAAAAACTTCTCCAATATTAGAAATCCAACTCTTGCTGCAAAGCAAACAATGTGAAATCAGTGTTTTTAGAAGATGACGGTTGGCCTCCTCCAATCAGTTAAGTTTAGTCATTTTTCTCACAGTTTTTCTTTTGTATTCTGATGTTGCTTCAGCACATAATATAAACCTGATTTCATCCTTTCAAAACTTTCTACTGAGCAATTTTTAATTGTATTGAATTATTTCTATACATTCTCCCCAAGGAGGTAATTTCTGTCTGTCTGTCTGTCTGTCAGCAGAATAACTAAAAATCTATGGATGGATTTTGATTTTGACTTTTTATTAATGACCCAAGAAACAATCTATTAGATTTTGGGGGTGATCTGGATTACCATCTGGATCCAGGAATTTTTTAAAGGATACGGACAAAGTACTTTTTACAATATGTCCACTTGATGGAGGCAGTCCCGTTGCCAGACCTTAGACTTAAGGGGGGCTTATCAAATGCATGGGGGGCACAGTCGTTAAGGATGTAACATAATGCAATGGTTGACGGATATATGCATGACCTCGGTGCCCAGCAGTTTTGTGCACATAAGTGTTATGTTTATTTATCCGTCGGTGGCCATTTGGACTGTAAACATGGGTAGCAGTGTTCGGTATTGATAACAGATAATCAGAAATGATGTAATAACACAATTAAAATATATTAGGAGAATAAAACTCTTAAACAGACCGAGTTATATATTTGTAGAGTGGCTCCAATATAACACTGGTAACAGATGTACCAGATATGGGCGCATGGACGCGACGGTAATGACACAGATTAAGTTACAGTCAGTAACAGAACAGAACGGTTTTCTATATCGGATATTAAGAACTCATGGTCGGGCAATAAAAACTAGAACAAATGTTACTTTTGACACTATTTCACACTGAAGAAGTTGGGGATTTGCCAACCATCTGACATATTCAGTCAGACAGACCTTGACCCAGGAGAAAAAGGAATCAAAGGAAAACCAACTGACCGAGTATTGAGGCCAAATAGCATTTGAATCAGTTTGTGCAATTTTGCAATGGAGCAATAAGTAGAATAAAGCCTATTAACCAGCGGCTCTCGAAGCTTGGGTCAGAACCTGTTAGTGTTTATGAAACACAAACTTTGTGATCTCCAGAAATCAATTAAAAGTAAATAATTATTCCTAGTCAAATAGTTTCCCTATAATTAATGTAAAAACAAAAAAAAATTCATATAAATAGCATGATACAGGTTGGCGCTGGTTGTGTGTTTTTTTATTCTGTTTGTACCACTTTAATCAATGATGTTTAGGATCACGAGTCATTGCCATTGGAATTTTGTGGTTCAGAAGCTGAACACTTTTATAGAAAAAGCTACTGAGATATATAAAGATGGATGGCGTCTCCATCTACTTTTGTCTACAATGTTCATCCAAAACCCTAACTACACAATTTCCAACTCATTTGCTCGTGTTCAACAAAAACTCAAAGCTGCTGCTACTTTTGGACACCTTGGAATACCTTTATTGTCTATAGACGAATCAAAAGTCCTCAAATCTTTTCTGTTCTGTTAGGAAACAAATCCTAAGCCTTCTCCCTGTGGGGAACCATTAGCTGGGACACGTGTGACATCACAGGAACCCCTGACTCGGCCGGCCGCGAGGGACCCCAGGCTTGGTAGACACATCATTGAATAACATGCTGCTCCTTTGTTGTGTGAAGCACAAGGGACGGCAAAGGAAAAGTGGAGGGAGCATTATGCTAAAATATGTATCATTTCCACTGTGGTCTACCGTGCTTGAGCGGCCCGTTGTTTGTGCCGCAGTGCCTGTCTCGGCTTCTCCGGCTCGCTCCGTCTCCAGCTCTGGCCTCATTATGTGTGACAGTGCTATGAGAAAGCAGGTAGAATGAAAGGAGGGAAGGGAGGAGGCTTGCTGTACAGAGCTGGGCCTTTCTCTTCCTCCTGATATCATGGATGAATCAATTGATGCTGCTTTGTGCACTTTTTGTGCTGACCCAGCGAGAAGCTGGGAAAAATATTCGGCCACTTGCCTAAGGCTTGACAGCTAGAGTTTAAGTTTAGCTCTCTCTGTCACTATTATAACCCTCCATCTCTGCTATTCTCGCTACTGCCAGAAAGTTTGTGCATGCGCGTACACACACACACACATATACAATCCCTTTCCTCTAAAATGCATTTGTCGCCCGTGGAGTTATGGCATTAGACTGTCTGCTAGATATCAGGGTAGTGGGAGTAAATCTTGATGATGGATGATTTCTGTTGTGCAGTCAAAACCAGTGCTTGATAAAAGAACAACACAAGACAGATGCTGAGACTAACGGGACGTCGGAGAGAGAGCAAAAAAACTCCCATCAATATCTGCTCTTCACCAAATCGCAAAGTCGATGCTTTAGGAATCAGAACCCGTGGTACCAAGTGTCACCACCACTTCCTGGAAGAAGTTTATTTGGAATGTCACAATATCAGACATTTTAGAACCATCTGTTGCTTTGAGCACATGGTTCACAGTTGTATATGGAACACAAATCGTTTTGTGGATGCTTAATCAAACCCTTTGGTCCGCATCGTGTGTCAACATGCCGTGCAGGTATCTTTAACTTTGCGCAGAACAAACGGCTGTCATGTCTGTAAGAAAAAATAAATACTGATGTGCTCTAGCGACCTAGTATGTTAATTAAAAACATGCTTATTGAAATTCAGTGACAGCTGGAATTTCACAGTGAACAGGGGGTCTCCCTTTCCCCCCCCAAGAGTGTAAAACATAATTGGTTGACAGCAAAAAGTAACACACAATTAGTTAGCAAGCTTTAATTAATATTATTCAAGCGAGGTTCTTAGTTTAGATCTGTCCTACAGAGGCTTGTCTTTCAGTTCTGTTCTACAGATGTAGAAGAAGACAAGAGTTTGAGGAAAATTGATTGACGCCTATGTGGTTCTTACTATAGCAAGTATCTCACTGGGCTGCAACTGTTGACTGGTCAGTTGTTGTTTCTGTTTATGGTCGAACATGTTAGGTGTGTGGTGACATCCTTGCAGCTGCTGTGCTAATTTCTTTGTTGCAATATTTGATCAAACCTTACTCTTATTTTACACTTGCAATGTGGTGTCTCATGTTTAAAAATTAAATTGAGAAGCAGTCGAGAGAAGTTTCAGATGTGTGCAATGACTCTAGATATTTGAGAACATTTATTATGTAAATGTTTTGAACATCGAAAATCAAGTGATCATTTGACTCATGAGAGGAAAATTGAGAACCCCCATGCAGTTAGCATGTCTAATGCTAAACGCTAACGCTCCGAAAGCTGCTTTAATTACAAATTAGTTCTTTTTGTTTGACATAAAACATTCAGATATCATGATATCAACATGGTAAAAAACTGTGGTGATAGCAGTGGACTTCAGGTGGAGTCTCCACCCCAGTCCCTCATTATCACACACTATAGCACTGTAACTATAGTGGATGGATAGATTCAGATTTCTGGGAACCACCATAATCCAGGACCTGAAATAGACAACCAACATAGACACGGTCATTATGAAGGTCCAGCAAAAGTTGTACTTCTTGCAGAAATTCAAGGAGTTTAACCTGCCACAGGAGCTGCTGGTGAACTTCTATGCACAGCCATTTTTGAGTCCGTCTTCTGCCAGTCCATCACAGTCTGGTTTGGTTCTGCGACCAAACTAGATAGAAACATACTGCAGAGAACTATCAGGTCTGCAGAGAAGATCAGTGGTACTGATCTGCCCTCCATCCAGCACCTGTACTACTCCACCCAGGACTTGTACCCCTCCAGAGTCAGGAAAAACACAGGCAGCATTAGCAGGGACCTTGTCAACCAGGATCTTACCTCTCCTCTCCAGATGGTGCAACAGATCACTGTATGCCAAAACCAAAAAGACACAAAAACATTTTTTTGGAACAAACTATGACCTTTTTAGTTTCAGTCTGATTGGAACAGAATCATAATGATGGTGCAATTCATGAATTTTGCTGCACAAAGTAATTGACATGGAATTGTGCTAGCTATAGAGCTAGCAGGCAGTAACAATTCTAATTCAGTGTGCAACACCTTTAGTAGGAATTTCTGAATATTTGAAGAACCGAATAACCATGTACAGCAAATTGTATGGAATTCTCTGTATATCTGACTAAAATTAAGATTTTCTTGTAAATTCTCATACATCCCCCCATCTGTAGAAGTGCACCAGGTAAAATAAAACCTGACATGTTGCATCATGTAAAACATCGAAACCAATTAAAGCTTAACTGTTTCAGCTAAACGGAGGTGTAATAATTTTGTATCAGGGCAACTACTCCCTAAGTATTTCCCCCACAATTCAATCTGTGAAATCCAAAACCCATCCTCTTGTTTCATGTTCACCTCCCCCATTACTCCACTTTCTTTCCACTGTGTCTTTGACACCTGCAGTCCTTTGTGAGTCATGTATCAAATGCGCTTAACTGGCCTCAAATGGCCAATGGACAACAATCCGCTTTGTTTTGTTTTGGTACAAAACATTAAAAAGCTATTTGCTGTCAGACCTATTGAGCAGACCTGCAATCGGTCCCCCCCTAACGTCACTCCCCTGGTGAATTGTTATTGTCACCGAGTGGTTGGAAGGGGGGTAGGGTGAGACAGTGGGTGGTTGGTAAATTACAAGCTTTATTGAGCTGGGCTCCACAAGAAGCAAATGGAAGTGAGTTAAAATTGAGAATCACTTAGCATGCAGACATAAAAACAAATCAGCAATATTTGTCTAAATTATACATAGATGAAAATTAGGAAAGACCTACCAGATAGTGGGAGTATAAGGGCCTTTCTGTTTAGATTACCAAGGTTCCTGTTAAAAAAAATGTCTTTTATATGCAGTAAAAATTGATTATTAGATCTTTCCTATGCCTTTCTCGGTATCTTTAAGAATAGCGATGAAGTCTGATTTCTCTGACAGCAACAACCTCATCATATCTGTAGTTACCGGAGGGTAACCGCAGTCATAGTCAGTTATAGTCACTGTCTGACAAAAGAGAGAAAATCAAGACAGCAATCAAGCACTAAAAAAGAGACACTGCATTTTATACTGTAGTCATTATCCACCAAGAAAGTACATTATTTAACACAGAAATCAATATTCCATTTTATTGTAATTATTGTTCAAATTTACTAAAATATTTCAATGCTCGTAGGATTTTGGGATAATCTATTAACTAAAACTGCATTAAATAAAAAACATTGCTACAAGACCTTGTAATTAGATAATCCAGTTATTCAATTTACCCGAGTGGTATAGTACTGTTGTTCCATCTTGTTGTCGGTGTTATTGGTTTTGTCTAAACTACTCAGGGTTGTTTTCTGTTTATTAAGATATCTCTTTCTACATTAGTTTATGGAAAGTTCTAATACTTAGCTAGATCATCCATATTAACATAAAATACAGAGAAATAACATTCCTTGGTTGGCTAAAGGCGCTCTTCTTTGATACCATTTATAATTTCCTTTCAGTTATTAACCACTTCAGTGCACAAAGTTTAATAGATATAAAATCAAGATGAAGTAAGACAGATGTGCCCACTGATACTTTGGAGCCATTTTTATCATTTCTTTCACATGTGAAATAGTTCAGTCTCTCCACCTCTCCAAAGATAAACCAAAAACGGAGTTTTTAAACTCCACTGTTCATCTAAAGAAAAAAAAGCTGAGTTTGTAGTGGACAGGAGGTCAAAATGCAGTACAACATCTCTGTTTTTGAAAATGTCTAGAGCAGGATGGATGTAGCTATAATCTGAAAGTAGTGCAGTCCAACGGGAGGTGACTTTAGATGCCTAACAAACATTAGCTTCTGCTTTTGGTTTTGTCTGCTGTGATATACGCAGACATGTCCTTTCATTGTTTATTTCCCCATACGGAGAAGACAAACAAGTATGACCTGCCTTGGCCACACCATGATTTCACTCCAACTTCCTAGATATTACATCAAACAAAACTTGAAATGTTGTATTTCATATACTGGGCCGCCACCTGGGCATGTTGTGCGTAGCTTTTTCTATAACCAATGCCCTGGATTCAGTGTGCGATTTGTGAAATGACCGCGGCAACAGGGGTGGGGGGGTTGCATATACATACATACATTAAACACACGGTGCTTATTTATTTGACAAAATAACAGTCCACAGTAATAACGTAAATTAACTAATTAAATAGCGGTACCTGTGCAACAGATAGTGGTGACTTCAAGGTGTAACAGTTATTATTGTCTAGCTGGATAATAAGTTATTCCCCCAGGGATAAAAAAAATAAAGGACCAGAGGGGGGGTAAATCCTCCCCACCAAATCACACCCTGCCAGGATCATTGCTTAGTTGGCTTTTTTTAGATTTGGAAGGATTGCAAGTAAAAATGTTCTGGACGGGGGAATGCAGATTTTAACTCTCAGTTCATTAATCATGCCTTGTTGCAGATACATTTGTGCCCAACGCAAATTCTTAATTATTTATTAGTATCTGAATAGAACAATGACCTTATTGAATAGAGTGTCAAACACAAATAAGTCATGACAAAAACCACCAGCAGAACTTAGACAAAAAAAAAAGTGTTGACTGCTCACTAATTCTCACCTCATAATTTCAATTACCCAGAATTAGCATATCTAACTGATTAAAATGTATCTTGATGGAGAAATGTTTTACAAACTGGCCTAATTAATAGGCATATTATATTCAAGTCTCATTTAAAGTGTAAAATAAGCACAAAATAAATACGATGAAACTTATTTCTGCACCCAGTAAGGTGCACAAAGGTTTCCAACATAGTGGATGTATGTTCATTTTTTTTTAATGTTAGCTGTCATGTTTTTCTAATATTACACAAGTAGTCCCAGTGAAAGAGATCAGTGACCATCAAACCTCACACAATGACGACTGAAATGTAATTTATATTTTTAAAAGTTTCGCAACAGGTAGGCATTGAGATGTGCAGACAATTACTTGGAATTTTTTTTGTAAACATTGCATGCTTGCCAGAGGTTACTGAATGCTCTGTCGATAATTTGGGATGCATTGGCAACAACTGACTGATTGCTGATCATGCATGAAAATTCATCTGGCAGAGTCATTGGAGACAATGTGTTAACTGGTAGGCAATTCCTCAGTGGTATTACACAACTGGTCAGAGACCCAGTCAAAGAGGTTAGATATAAAGATACTGAAGGCAATGTCTTTCATTAAATATGTATTTCCACAGAGTTGTACTTTTATGGCATTGGTCATTTTGTACCAGTGATTTTCTGAATATGAAAAGAAGCCACCTGCCACAAGTCTCTTTTTACTTGAAGAGGACATTACATACACATTTCAGGACTTTGTGGTTATTTCTTAAGTATTAACCAGTAATATGAAACATGTTATACCTAAAAAACATCAGGAAACACTGATTAACAGACCTTTCAATCTGTCTGCGTTAAAATTCGGGTGGTTCCGGCTCCTTCCGTAAGGCTGCTTCATCAGCAGCTCGTTCATTCATTGTTCGAATTTGCTGGACTCAGATTGGCTAACAAACTAGCCTATGAGAGCAAGGTATACTGTTTCCTGCCCCGCTGCGCATGGCAACGTCAGACGTTGTGTCTTCCTGTTTGCTACGTCTTATGCTTTTAGCTTTTAGCCAGCAGCATGCCAGGCGTGGTTTCAACTGCGGGAGCTGCCGAAAACTAACGAACAAAGGAGTTGTGACAAAACAGATACAGTTCGTTCGGTCTCGGGAGAACTCGGGTGTTATCGCCACCTGTGTAGTTTGAGAGATTAAAACTGAAAGAGAAGTTGTTGACCTGTTTTCACACCCACTATAAAGGTAATAACACCTGTGGAGCTAAAATATTCAACAGAAACCTCAGAAATTGTTTTTAATGGAAGGGCCTCTTTAACTCAGCATACTTTGTACCATTTGTGTCATGGTTCTGAGTTTTGTGGTGTTCAAAAACTTTTTGATTTCATCTGCCCGCACTTTAGGCCCAACTACAGCTCTACCTGTGTTTCATGACCATCTATCACCCACCTTTGGCAGCCACTCAATGTCGATGATTTATTGTACAACTGTTTTCATAATTTTTTAAGAATGGTCAAGTAATGTTATCTATAAAATAAAGTAAAGTAAAATAAAGAGCTATTGCATACATTACTTCTGTTTGAATGAAACAGTAATCACTGGATATGTAATGGCAACCATCAAATACAAGGTGAAGGTACAACTTGGTGGAAGAACAAATTGACCAGCCCCAGGCTCATTAAAACAGACATGCTGTTTCCCCTACAAGGGCTACTAATAATAATACATGACCCATTGGTTGGCAATAAACAGGCCACAATGATTATTCCCTTGCACCAGCAAGTTGGTGAGTGTTTTCGAAAAAGGGTGGCATTTTCCTCACAAACTCGACCTGACAAAACCAGCTGTCAGAAGGTATTGATATTCAGGGCGGCACTACATAGTAACTATTAAACAATGTTGTGCCCACCGATTACTTTATTGTAGTCAATGATCACCAGGACATAAATGTGGTTTCTAACCCTGTGTGACTAGTAACGAAACCGTCAGAGAAGGAAAGTAAATGTAGCTATGGCTAGAAACAAAACAAAGTGCACAAAGCATGGGGTTTACCCCCAAAAAACAATCTTTAAGGATTACATTTAAATGTAATCCTTGGATTAGATTAGAAGAACACACTAAACCACAGTGGACTTGCATACTACTTTCTGATGTTACTTTAACTAATAATTGGTTCCCCAATTGTTGTAGCATTAGCTAAATGCACCACTTGTGTCCGTTATTTCTTGGAAAATAGTGTTTTAAGATGGCAGGAGCCCACTTTGGTCTTAGCACCATAAGGACTAGCCGTTAGTTCATCAATTTAGTCAGAACTACTTTCTGTTTCTCCAAACGGAGGTTCTTTAAAGACCCACTTCGAAAGTTCAGTCCAACAATGTTTCAATGTGAGTCATCATTTGGTGAGAATGTACACCATCTGCCTGGAAAGTGACCCCAGAATTCATACGCATTCCATGGCTTGTAACCATAATATGCTGCTCATTCATAGGGATAAAGTGAAATTTACCGAACAAGACTCCATCATTAGTTAAGAAAAACCCTGGTTTTCAAATCCCCATAAAAATCCCAGAGTTCAAAACAAGATCGTGACGAACTGTCATGCCTGCTACAGCCTTGATTTTAGGCAGCAAGTCGCACAACAATCTGATGCTGATACAAACTCATTAAATCCATCCAGATTTAAATCCCTGTTTAGAATAATGATTATGGATACAAAGCATATCTTCTTCGCTAAATTAAATGTAACCATGTGAAATCCATGACCAATGATTTGATGTCTTCATGTGATGATTAATTTCCCATCTGGTCACAGAAGTGATTTTGTTATTGATGTAGTCAATGTCAATTTGACATGGGTATAACAGTAACTCCAGTTCTTGGCAGATGATTGAATTATTAACCACAGAAGGAACAATGGAAGATTAATGTTTGACAAGACTGCCCAGCAGAATATGTGGTAAAATATCATTTACTGGGTGTGCTTCTGCTCTTTTTTTTAGTCTTCTGAAATGCATTAGATTTAATTAATTGCACAAATCTTGAATTTATGATTAAGTTTGCATAACCTTTGTGACACTGTAGTTTAGGAGTTAATAAAAAGGACTTTAATTGTGAAGATAAATACATTTAATCAGAGGTTGCTTCGTTGTTTTAGGGTGCTCATCCTTGACAATATTCATCACTGATTTATCTGAGGTTTTAAAAAGATAGTGTGGGATAATTTTGCTTAGTGTTCTGGGCAGCTAAAGCAGAGGAAGTGTTGCCACAGGCAAGTCTGAAAACACTGTGGCTCAGTGCACTAATTAGCACACATTTACTCTTGCTTGGGTTTTTTTTTTTTTTTTGCCTTGGACAGAGTCGTCACAGAGCTGGGACAGAATGAATTAGGACAATCTTTGAGCCTTGTGTTTCTCGGCACAGATGATAATTTTCCAGGCAATTAAGATGAGCTGCACTTTTGAAAGTGGGGTCAGTGCAAGCTCACGGATAGCGTGATAAAAACCGGCACAGTGTTGTTTTGGTTTATGTAAAATGCTGCTCGTCAGCTGTCCTACAAGCTTGGGTAATTGACCGAGCATTTGGACACATCGCCAATATCAAAGAGTCATTAAGTTCTCTCCAAGTGAGATTGCCCAATAAACTGTTCTCCATAAAGCTGCATTTTTTTTATAAGTGTGCAGTACTTCTAGTATTGTGCCTGATCAAAACAAATGGTCAGTTTAACCCCATGCAAGTTATGTAAATTGTAATAGTTTTGTTGAAAGTGCTCTGCACGGCTAATTATGGCTGTAATTCATCAACAGGTTTTGTCTTTCTTTGTGGCTTTTCCATAGTGGGAGTTAGACAGGTTAAGTTGTTTGGATTATTCAGTTGTATCTTGTTTTTGGTCTTAGCCCTCCTTTCCACCAGACGCATCAGCAGTGCGTTACTGGAGCAGCACGTCTCACTCGCGTATGCTGCTGCTTGGCCCTTTCCACCGGGTGCGTATGAGGCACGTAGCAGCAGGGAAGCAGCTGTCACAGAAAGAGCCCGAAGTCACGCAAGATTTACCAAAATCACGTGTGACTTTGTCAGTATCCACAACAACAAGCAGAAAAAACTACAACATGGCTCCAAAAGGTTTGTGTTTTATGTTCTGTCCGTTTTATAATCGCCAATACGTTTATATTAAGCACAGGTTTTTAAGTAAAGCAACCGGAAAGCAGTACATTTTATTCTGAAAATCTCCGGAAGCTTCTCTCAGTTTCTGCATCTGATTTCCTGTCTTCCCCTTTCCAAAATGTCGAACTTGACGCGTTTCAGAAGTGTAGTAAGTAGAAAATAGGACCGCCGCGTATGTTTAGGAAAGGGCCGCTACATGTCACTCCTGAGACGCGGCCGACTCGCGCTACTGACTGATCCGGTGGAAAGGGTTCTATTGACTACAGCGGTGCCTATCAGCTGCGTATGACGTGCTGCTCCAGTAACGCGCTGCTAGATTTAGATTCGGCTGTTTTCCACACACTGTTATCGGTTGAGAACAACAGACAATGTTAAATGTATAGTTGGGTCATTGTTCCTCAAATATTGATCGACTTATGTTTGAAAGTCCAGTTTAGAGAAAATTCTGCATTTTTGGAGTGACAACAAAAAACCCTACTGACGCAGCAGCCGCACTTTTGTTCAGCCCATATCTGGCACTTGCCGTGACGGCACGGAAGAAGAGCGATAGTGTGATCTCACAGGCGCCCCCTTCAGTGAGGCAGAGGAACTAGCTGCCTTATTTAAGCCTTTGTTCAGTGTGGTTTTGTGCAAGATAAAGAGATGAACTCTTGGGGGTCTATCATCACTAACTGCGTGTAAAGCACTGCAACAAGAAAACGAAGTCACCTGGAGTGCTGCTGTTAACCTCACTCAAAAACACAGATAAGAAACTTTCTTCCTGTTTTTTGCTTGATGTTTATAGACCATGTAAATCCAGAGATATGATCATTTTATTATGTCAGTGCAAAAATATTTATGAAGAAAAAAGTAGCATGGGTTGCATTTCCTTTGACATAGTCACATTTTTGATTCTTTTGTCTTTTTATGGATAAAAAACATGATAAAATCAGCTGATACTACCCCATATGATGAATATACCAGAGGGGTCTGATGTGGATCGGGTTTGGCACGCTAATGCTGTCAGCAGTGGGAATTAACATAGAAGCAAAGGGACAAGAAGACAGAGTGTTTTCTGAGGAAGAACAAAAGGTTTGCACACAGTTTGCCTATATCTCTGTTTTATCTCTTCATGCAAATATTTGTATAAGTTTACAATAATTTAATTTTACCTTTCAAGTTCAGTTACAGTTCATTGAGCATGTTCATGGGTTTTACTGGGATAAATACAGATTAAATACATTGAATTCAAATGTTGGTAGTTTTGGGCCCTAAATAAATAAAATTAAATAATTATTAGATTTTAATAGGTGAAATTATTTGAATTCTTTGTGTTTTTTACAGATGGTAAATATGGAAATATTTTGTTATTCTTTTGTGGTATATGAAGACAAAATCAAAACTCAGAGCTATGGCCTTTTGAGGAATAACTGTGGAATGTGTTTGCATTTTTTAAAATGTTGTTGTGAGATTTAATTAACATTTATGTTACATGAAGATACCTAAAATTAAAGTCGAGTCAGCTATGGCTACTTTTATTAATTACAGTTATTATCATATGTGCAGTTGTTTCAAAAACAATGATATGCAAACATCAAGAAAACTGCTAATAACATGCCATGCTGGTTTGTCATGTAACCTGTTAATAATAATAACCACAACAATTAAAGAAAAGACCACAGGGCCATTTTTGGAAGAAAATTAAAGATTTACTGTCCTTTGTCATCAATTTTAAGCAACATATTGTTTGTTTCTGGAGTTAAGATGTTAATCCTGGAAGGTAACAAGTCTTTGTCTCACAGATGTGGTAAAAAACAGCACGTGAGCTCAAACAGTCAAATTTGCATGCTTTGGGGGTATTTATTCTCAAGCAAAACTGAGGTGAGACATTCTCATCAGAACTGTTTGATGGTGAGAAGGCCATGAAGAAAAACTTGACACGTGATATTTATTTGCTGCGAGAAAATTGTCAAGTTTATTAGTACTTATGGTGAAAAAAACAGTGTCAGCCATGAACTGAAGAAGAGTTTAATTTAGGTCTGAAAAAATGCAGACACAGTGCTGTGAAGTATCGGCCCCCTTTCAGATTTTTTTCCTCATTTTTTTTGTCTCTCTTAAATGTATCATATTAAATAATTCTAATACCAGACAAAGATAACCTGAATAATAAATCATGTCATTTTTAAGTGAGAATTTTTTTTATTGAGGAAGAGAAAAAAGCTATTGGAGGCTCGATATGGAAAAAGTAAATACCCCCTATTCACAAACAGATGTTACTGACATTTGTCAGACTGAAAGGATTTACAGAGCCATTTCTAAGGCTTTAGGACAGGGGTGTCCTACCCCAGGCCTGGAGGCCACTGTCCTGCATGTTTTAGATGTTTCCCTGCTTCAACACACCTGATTCTAAGGCCCTATCCACACGTAGCCCGTTTTTTTTTTTATAAATGAGCATTCTACCCCCTCCGTCTAAAAAAAAACTGAGTCCACATGCAACCGCAGAGTGTGTATTTTTATGCATGTCAAACCGTTAGGTGGCAGTAGTCCCCGGTCTGATCCAAAACCGGCGTCTGCGACTTTGCCGAAAAACATTCCTTGGAAGTGGAATGTCTAGGTCGCAGCACAAATACGTCCTCCATACAATCCTTCGCCTGTTTTGTTGCACAAAATGGAATAACAATCGAGAGCGCTAACGCGGTTCTCAGGGGATCCATGTTGTTTGAAAGTGTACACACATGTCGCACATAAGTGATGTCAGAGCAGATTTGTCGCGGTCAGTGACGTAATGCAACCCAAAACTCTGGTTACTTATGTACACACGCAAATGCTGAAGCCGGAGTTTTTGCAAACATTCCACTTTGGCCAAAGTTTTTAAAAGTATCGTTTTTAACAAAAAAAAGCTCAATTTTCGTGTGGATGACAGGGATAAACGTTGGAGAATACCTCCGTTTTGACAGAGAGCCGACTACTTGTGGACAACGTCTAATCCTTAGCTTGTCAGCAAGTCCTGCAGAAGCCTGTTAACAACTTGTTTATTTGAATCAGGTGTGTTTAAGCAGGGAAACAACACCCCTGCATTAGAACAGTGGTGAACTTTCCCAGGTGTGGCTGTCTGACCAAAATTATTCCAAAGGCTATTTCAGGAAGTCACAATAGATCCCAAAACAACATCTAAAACTTGACAGGCCTTTTATCCTGTCTAACTCGGCATTTCAGAAAAACGCATCATACCAACAGTTAAATATGGGGGTGGTTGTGTGATGCTATTAGATCTGGATGATTTGCTGTAGTTGATAGAGCCACAAATTCTTCCTTTTTACCAGAAAATCCAGAAGGAGAATGTTCGACCGTGGCTTTGACCTTCAGCCCAAGTGCAGTTGGGTTGCAGCAGGTCAAGAATCTGATGAAAACCAACAAACTTTTTCACAGCCCTGTAGATGTAGAAATGTGACCACAGTCTGATGGTTAGATATTAATCTTCCACAACAACATTCAACTTTGATGTGACATCTTTATTTCCAACGATTTTCCTTCTTAACATAGATGGTTGTTCATATTTTCTAAAAACGGTTGTTTCATTTCAGATAAATTTACCATCTGGATTTGGAACAGCTGTCAAGTAAAAAAAATTTCAGTTTACTTAACCAGTAGGTAGTCTGTACAATAAATTCAAGATTTATTTTTAACATTTCCATGTACGCAGACTATAGGTGTCAATGTTTTTTGTTTTTGTTTGTTTATAAGTGGGTTTTTATTACTAAATATTTAATACCATTGAAACAATAGTGCCAATTTGGAACATGCAAATAATTGGAGTCTGTTCTAAAATGTTTAAACTGTCCAAAATTTCAACCTGCAACTTTTTGTGTCCCATGTGAGTATTATGACTGCCAGCATAACAACTAAAGTGAGAGTTTCGTTTTGGGTTATTTTCTGTCTGCAACAGCTTTTGTTTTCTTTTGCAGATCCGATGGGACTTCAGGTAAAAATATCCCAATGTTGTGGACATTAAGACAAACCCTTAAGAAGTAACTGAAAAAACATGTACCAAATAAATTCACATGTTGAAAATTTTCCAACAAATATTTCACTTTTGAAAATGTGTTTTCACATATGTAGATCATTTCCTACACGTCATATGTGAAATACATGCATTATACATGTATGGCACATGTAAATGACTGTTAGGCAATGTCATTATATTTTTTTTAGGCTACGTGTCGAAGTATCCTTGTACAAGATACTCACCAGAACAGAACCCCGTAACCTGTGGGTAAAATGCAGAGCTGAATTTCCCCACGAGGGATTAAGAAAGGAAAAATATTTTGTTATTATATTATTTTGCAGTACATGGTTCTTTACATGGAATTCTATGGTTCTTTACAAGCAGCAGTGATATGTAGCATGTTCAGTGCATATTGGCAGAATAAATAAAAAATTGAATATACTATTTGTGTGATGCAATGACATTGGCATTGTGAAAGGTCTTCAAATAGTGGTCACATTGGGTACTATGAAGTTTAGGAGGCAGGTCCCATTTCAAGATGGTGGTAATCCACTTTGGAAGTGATGAGCTAAAACTTAAATTAAACCCCTAATTAACCTTTTTTTTGCTAATAAACTCTAGAAATGAGTGTCTAATTGTCCTGCCTACATTTCTGGGTCTTGTTTTTGGTATTTTAGCACATTTTAATACAACTATTCATTTTCTTAATTATATTATTATTATAATTTAATTTCTCATTAAAAACCCGCTAGTGGGGCGCCCTCTTCAGGTTAAAACGTTACACTGCACTTGAATTTGAATGATGCATTGTTATTGACTGAGACCTTATTTTGATTAAACGTGATGTCAGGGTTCTGCTGTGTGGAGCATAAATAAGCTCGGTTTTGGTCACACCGCTGCTCCGTAGCGAGTTGGAGTTTGAACAAGAAGTGTATACACTCATTATCAGAGCTCATTTTAGTGCAGTGTTTCTGATTGTGTGAAAACATGCTTTTTGCACATTATTGAATGATTTTCTCTTCATGCTGGGATACTTTGATCTATACCTTGGCCACCTCTCCGTCAGCTGCAACAGTAAACGTGTGTTGCAATGACATGCAGCAACTGCGCCAGCTGCACCTGATGAGGCAGAGTCACAGATATTTGATCAACAACAATATACCACAAAGAGAAGGGCCCCCTTATTCTATGCTGCAAAGCCGCTGCAGTATGAACCATCAGCTCGAAACGGAGCATCCGCACCTGTTGGCAGAGTCACACGATATTACTCAAGCAAATCTAAATGTAGCTTTAGCTGTGGCTAACAACAGTATACCACTAAGAGGAGAGCCTCATTCTAGGCTGCAGGGCGAACTATCTGCTCGATATGATACAGATCAGAGCCGCTCGTCTCGTCCACAGCTTCCTCCATTTTCATCTGTCCTACTCTGGGAGCCGCTGGCTGGCCTTATGTGTGTCAGTGCGACATGTCAATTACAGCCCCGACCGCCACCCCTGCTGGTCCTCCAGGCCACGCCTCTTTTTTTATACATCTTTGAAAACCAGGGCTGTAGGCAGGAATATAGTTTAGAGGGGGTTTAGTTGACCTTTCAGGAAGCTGTCAACAGAGTAAGATATTATTCCTATCATTTACTCAGAAATGTTACTAAATATATCTTTATTTTAAATTCAGGAATAGAATTTTAGTGAATTTAGGAGCTGTAGTTATTTTTTAAGCAGCTACTTTGAATGACAATAGCCTTTGTAGTAGAATGCATATTTAAACTTAAAGTGTATTAAAAAACTTATTGTCTAAATTTGTATGAATGTTTTTACTTCGGGCTATTAAACTGCTTCACTCAGAATAGATTTCTGCCAAATGCCCTTGTGAAACATTTTCATCATTGATTAAAAAATAAACAAAAAAAAACATTCACAATTACCGCCTACATAAATGCAGCAGAAAGATGGAAGACATTAGCAGAGTGCCAGAAATTAGCATCCAGCAAATGTCATGATTTTGCCCACATGCAGAGCAATAAAACAGCCAGAAGCCTCGGCATCCTAAACACATCAATCAGCAAGTGTCTGCAGCTGTTTTACATGTATTTACAGCTCGAAATCCAGCACAGGGCTGAAACACAGTATGACCATGTGAAGTTTTTCAAACTCCATGTAGACAACGCTTTTTTGCAGATTTTAAGTTATCGCCCAGTTGTTTAATGTAGATAAACCATGTAAAACCAGAACTATAACAGTGTAAAATTCATACTAAAAACATTTTTCTGACTGTGTTGCATTTCTTCTTGTCTGTTTGTTTTGGTTATTTTAGAAAATGTTCAAAGTGGTTGATGCTACTGTACGACATGAAGATAAACCGGAGAGGTCCAGCGTGGATCAGGTTTGGGCGCCGAAATCACCGAACCGGAAGGTGACTGTGACAACTAGTGGTGAGCGAACGGATTATTTTATCGACAAAATAAATGTATAAAGTTACCCCCTCCTTTCCACCGGACATGTAAGCGGCGCGTAATGTCAGTGAAGCCGCCATTAAAGTCAATGGGACAGTTTCCACCGGGCACGAAGCAAAGTAGATCGGACGCATCTCAGAAGTGTACTGTCGCAGCCCTCTCCGAAATGTACATGGCAGTTCTATTTTTTATGTACTATGCTTATAAAATGAGTCAAGCACAGCAACTTAGATTGGCCCAGACAGGAAATCAGGCATTCATAAAAAGTAGAATACACAGAAGGTAAAAAAAAAGGACACGTGCAAATTTCTGTATTCTTGGCTACAAAAAGTACAGTCTGAATTAATACGGCCTGCTTATTTTTACACAAAAGTACTAAAAGCAACAAAACCAAACAAAAATAAAAAAATATATTATCTCTTAGGTCAATATATACCACTGAATCCCAACAGATGTCATCTCAAGGCACAGCAAGAAAACTACAAGAAAAGTCATTTTAATTCAATCATATAAACATTCCAATCAATTAAAACATTTTCTGTTTAAGACTTCCATTCTCTCAATAGTAAACTTCAGACAAAATAAAAAGTATTCCTTCCATTTCTTTTTGCCATCTTTCCTTGATCTTTCAAAGGCTACTCTTTTGTGTTTTTATTTTGACCTTATTCTAAGCACACTGGTTTTATTTGTTTTACGCTACAAGACTGATGACGTCATCACGTTAACGTGATGACATCATTGATATGCAAATCAGTACGTGACGTCATCTGGCGACATCTAGCGACTTTTTGGGGGAACTTTAGCTACTTTTAGTCAGAAACAGTTGGCAACGCTGATTATACCAAATGTGGGTAGAATGTAAAACTTTTAAAGTGTGAGTGTGTGTGAATGGATGAATGACAAACTATAGTGTGTAGCCCTTTGTGAGAAAGAGTCTGACTTGAAAATGTGCTATACAAGTAAACGCCATTTACCAAAATGGTAAATTAAGGCTAAATCACAAGTATTTGTACAGCTTGGCTAAATCAACATTTTAGCCTTCCCAGCTTTAACACCACACAGAAATTTTCAGAGAAAGCTCCAAAGAGCTGAGACCAGGCTGGCGGTAGCGTCTGTGCTAACTTCACAAGCACGTAGTTTTATTCTGCTTGGTTCTCACTGAGCTCAGAAGATACAGAGACACTGAAGCATTCACATCAAGTTTACATAGTGCTTTAAATGAGCTAATTCTTAACCTGACACGCAGCTTTGTCTTGGAGTAGACTGCAGTCGACTACCTCACTGCTGTCAAGCACACTCACAGGTGCCCTATAGATGCATTAAGGAGGCACCATCATTAAACTCATCATCAGTAATTAACCTAAGATCCATCCTCTCCTCAGAATAATATGCTAATGAGCAATACAATAACTCATGAGTGATTTGTAACGCGTACAGATCATTAATCACATGAAGTGACTCGGTTTGATCACAGATGGTCTGTCATGATCCGTCCTGGTGCTGTTGGTGCACCAAAAAGAGATTTCATTGATGCATTTTGTCTCTGTTTCTATTGGATAGAATCTTTAAAATTAGTAGCTGTAGCCACCTTCATGGTCCTTTGACGATGCCATGTTCATCCAGGTTCAATATCTTTTTGGGAATTGGTGGAGATCCTTTACGAAGAAACGGCTGAAATTATGTATTGGCTGTTCACAGTGATGTCATAGAAGTCTGTTTATCAGTTTATTGTTTAAAACAAAAAGGTAAAGGACCTGAAACTTTAGTCAGTCATTATCTATAGCCTATACCCACGTGTTCTTGTTCAGGGGTAATAGGTGGGGTTAGGTAGGGACAATTTAAAGTTGCCAGTTTACCTCCTGCATATTTTTGATCTGTGGGATGAAGCTGGAGCCCATGGAGAAAACCCACGCATGCAAACAGAACATACAAACTCCATGCATTAAGGTTCTTGCTGATTTCAAACCCAGAACCTTCTCGCTCAAAGGTTGTGCTTCAAACTGTGCTAACATGCAGCATTCATCTCTAACTACCCCTGTTCTCTGCATCCTCCTCTCTCACACTCGTTTCTCTCTTTGTCTACAAACACGCTTTCCTCCTCTCCTCTACCCACAGTAGCCCAATTTCCATCAGCACCCTGCAGGTTAACAGCACTGGTGGCGGTTTTTAACCAGGGCCTCGGTATGTAAATCAGACTCGTGGCCTGCATCATTGTTTATTTGGCACAAGTTTTGCATTGATACCCTTCCTGACACAATCCCTCTGCATTTATCTGGACTTGGGACCGGCATAAGGAAGACACTGACTTGTGCCCCCTTATAAAATAATAAAGAGGCTCGAAACTCAGGGAGAAACTGGTATTATTACTGATATCTTTATAACCAGTTAATCAAAAATCATTGTGTCCTGTAACGAAGCCAGTTTCTGCAAACAAAAAAAAAACAAAACTGTCTTACATCTGTGAAGTGGTAGGTGAAATCTTTACTGTTGGTGTGCAATATTTAGATGTGAAATCCTGAAAGATTTGAACTGGTTAACATCCTGCTGAAGCTGAGAAATCCTTATAGGAGATGTTCCATTTTTCAAAAAGTGGTTAAAAATCTGTTAACTGTTACATTCTATTTAAGGGATGTTTTTACATCAACAGTTTACTTGTTCAGAAAATTGCAGAATAGTTAATAATCTAATATTAAACCATAACCTCTAAGATTTGCTAAGATTTTACAGTGATTGTCATTTGGGCTTATCTTCATCTGTAGAGTCTCTACAACAGAAAGGTAAAAGCGAGTTTCATCAATGTTTACCAGATCTTTTGGTTTTCAGGGTTATAGATGCCAGTGAACCAGAGGACCAGCTCAGGGTAGGATGACAATGGTAAATATTTTTTATGGGATTTCTAGGAGGAAACTATTTGTGACAGGTAGTTTCCTTTGTCTGGAACACTGGTGGAGAGTGTAGTTCATAAAGATCCATCAAGAGGTGGGATAAGGTCAGGATTCCTGTGTGGCAGATCAATGATGTGGACCTACAGGTAAGGGCGAGGCTAGAAGGTGAGGTCAGGGATAGGTTGGCATCTCCAAATCCAGAAGATCCAGTGGGTAAGGCACGGTACATAAACCAACAGGCAGAAGGTAAGGCGGAGGGGTTATGGTAAACGGTTCTTTTAGTCAAGGTTTTTTGATTGATGTAATCATCTCTGAAGTACATGTGTTAGCGTCAAGGTGTCCAATTATTCTCATGTCCGGATACTTGTTTCCTACTGCTAAAGAATCTATCTGTATGTTCTACATTAACTCTGGAGAAAGTCTGTTTTTTTTTGTGTTTTTTTTTTTCTTCAATGACTTCAATCATTGTTAGCAATAGCTTCTGATATTTTACTTTCCAGTTCCTCCTACACAAATCTAATGGGATCAAAATCAGAACCGCTGTTGAATTAGAATCGTTGAATCCCCGTGATTCAACATGCATTCCCAAAATTTGCTGTAAAAAAAAACTCGATTTGGCTCTTTGTGTGATTCGTTCTTACTGGTCCATCTTCATTCAACACGTCAACACTTCCATTTAAAAGTGCTGCTGATTGGCTGATCATTGATATGCAGATCTTCACCTAAAACAAGGAAGCAGAAAATATATTTTTGCCTTATAGCCTACATAGAATCACGCTTTTCATGTGTCCCTGCCACTATTGAGCACTATTTTTTTTTTCTAGTTGCACTGACTCCTCTGTTATTCAGCCGCCACACACTCCTCAACATCACAGTGAGTGATGTGTGTATCCTGAGACAGTTCAGTAAAACAACCTCTCTGGCTCACGGCAGAAAGATCCCCCTTAAATTTAAATGATCTTAAAGAATGCTGGGAGTGATTTAAGAGTCGGTGACATCCACAGCGTTGCGCCAAGTCAATGAAAGTGCTGAGTGAAGGGCGTCCGGTCTGTCTTTCCGTCCCCCTTTTCCACCCAGTCTTGCTTTATGCTCTCCATCACTGTCTGTCTTTCTCCAACCGACACTCTCCGTTTTCCTCTAAAGGTAGCTGCCATAATTCAGAATCTATCCTAATCCTGTCTGAGTGCATAAACACACTCGAGCACGGGGGCAGAAACACACGCGAGAATCCTCAATAGGCATTTCTTTTTAAGAGTGATCCTGCTAATCGGGTCTTTGACTTAAAGGTGTGAGCTCAGGCTCGGAGCCAACCACAGGCCAATTGGGATGCGATGTTGGCAGCTCGAGTTAATCGAAGGTCGTTTGCTTTCATTGCTGCAGAAAACACTGAAACACAATGAGACTTCAGCAAGTAGTGTTTCTAAATGGCTGCTGCTTTTGTGTCTGAATAAAAAGATGCAGGCTTTTCTCTTATTTTATTATTTTCGAGCAATGTAAAGATGGAATTTTGAAAAAGCCTCTGCTTCTCCCTGCCCAAAAAAGTCATAGCAGCAGCTCAACGTGTTAACATACTTAGTGAAAGATAAAAAAACACACACGGCTTCTGCTTTGTGAACTGGTGTGGCAAAGAGAAATGACTGAGAAACTGAACTCGCATGTTTGTGTGCGTTCGTTATCGAGCAGATCTCATGCGGTGAGACCTTCCCATCTTCAGCGTCTGATGGTGAGAAGGTCAAAGTGAAAAAGTGAGATATTTCTACACTTTGAGGAACAACAGTCACTGTGTTTTTGTTCAGCTGTCAAAAATAAAAACACCAGCCATGGTCATAGTACTGACTGGAACGTCCATACAAAGTACTTCTGTGTGATGGATGAAGTACTGAATTCTCTCTGCTTCTACAACACGAGGCAAGAAAGATTACAGGATGTTACTTTACAAATACCTTTTTTTTGTATTGGAAGTTGTGTTTGGACTTTCCTCTTACTGATTTTCTTTTTAATTTTGGACACTAATATTCAACACCCCCTACACAATAAACATTAGCCAGGATGTTAATGGTCTTTGGAGGGGTTTGAGGAGGTCTTAAAGAGGCTATTTCATACACATTTCAGGACTTTGTGGTTATTTCTTAAGTATTAACCAGTAATATGAAACATTTTATATCTAAAAAACGTCAGGAAACACTTATTAACAGACCTTTCAATCTGTCTGCGTCAAAATTCGGGTGGTTCTGGCTCCTTCCGTCAGGCTGCTTCGACTGCTTTGTCAGCAGCTTGTTCATATTCATTATTCAAATTTGCTGGACACTGATTGGCTAACAAACTAACCTATGAGAGCAAAGAATACTGTTTCCTGCCCCGCTGTGCATGGCAACATCAGACGTCGTGTCTTCCTGTTTGCTACATCTTATGCTACAGCTTTTAGCCAGCAGCATGCTAGGCGTGGTTTCAACTGCAGGAGCTGCCAAATACTAACAAACAAAGGAGTTGTGACGAAACAGATACAGGCCATTCGAAATCGGGAGAAATCGGGTGTTATTGCCACCTGCGTAGTTTGAGAGATTAAAACTGAAAGAGAAGTTGTTGAACTGTTTTCACACCCACTATGAAGGTAAGAACACCTCAGAAAAACAGTTTTTAATGAAAGGGCCTCTTTAAGGAGCATATTAAGAAGACAGAAAGAGCCCTGTTATGTATGGGGGGCACAGTCTACCCATGATGTGTTGTCTATGTGTACCAACATGGCTTTGTTCTTGAGCAAAACTGAAGACGCTGGTCTCATGCAGAGGCTCCATCATGTAATATATCACATTCATAAGGCCCTTTCAAGGCATCCAAAGCACTTTATTGTGAATCCATTATTCATTCACATTGAGGTAACAGGGGCGTGGCTGCAATTTTGCACCACTGGCCCCTCTTACATTCACCACCATCTACAGTCATACAAGTATCTTGCCCAAGGACACAGCAGCAGAGTGACAGCATAGTTTATCTGCCCCAAACCATTATTTTTCTTTCTTTCTACTAGTTTATCATTGGTTCTGACTGTAGCGTACGACCACTGGACAGACGTCAAACAGGTTGTAGCATTTAGCAAGCTAACAGAAAGTAGCTAATTTGAACAATGTTTATATCAAACACCAAATGAATTCAATAAATGTGGGTTTTGAACAGCTGAACATAAGTGAAGCCTCTGTTGTGGGGAAAAAAAGCCATCTGTTATGTTATGGAACCATATGTAGCGTGGGTGCAACAAACAGTATGCACAACCCCTACAGTTGGCAACTATTTGTCTTTACAGAGTTATGATTGTAAAATTTAAGGGAATCTCCCCCGGCAGAACTCCTATGTTCCTTTTATTCTCCTTTACAGGGTTTCTTTTTTCCTCGTTTTGACAGAACTGGCATGCCAGCAAGAGATAAATGAGGTGCTTTAGCATGGCAGGTCGATATAATAATACTGATAATGCTTCTTTTTTGGTAGGGGGGTTGGGAGGAGTTTTGTTATCTTTGCATGGCAAGAATACAGTAATAAAAAAGGCTAAAAATAGATGATGTTTCGTGTCTGATGAGGGGTGGGTGGTTGTGAAGATGACACTAGCCAACTGCTGTGGAAAGAAAACCTCAGTTCTTGTTAACCTAAAAAACGCTGAACGCTTCGTTCTTCAAACAAACTTGCTGGCTTTGATCATTCTGAGGTCCACGGAAGTACAAAGCAGCAATAGTAAACATGCTAATTTATTCCAAAGAAAGGTTGTAGCGTGTATTTTTACAATTAAACGTGTATTACCGTAGGGAATAGCAGCTTTCTCCCTAACTCCTAGCTCTGTTAATCTCTCTGAT
This sequence comes from Pachypanchax playfairii, assembly GCA_006937955.1. Lineage (NCBI taxonomy): Eukaryota > Metazoa > Chordata > Actinopteri > Cyprinodontiformes > Aplocheilidae > Pachypanchax > Pachypanchax playfairii. Next base: position 8,092,111 of record SSNP01000006.1, read on the forward strand.
AAATTCGAAAGTTTCCTCTGATACCTTAAATCTGAATTAATCTTGCGCCGCCATAATGGAACAAACGGACAAAGAGCTTCATTCGTTTGCCTTTTTGTGGCCTTATCTGGCTCGGGCCAGCTCACCGAGCATCATGGGAGCCTATGTGTGTTAGAGATCCAGTGTATCTCATCTCTGCAACTGTGGGGGAGCCTGTATCTTACCTGATCTGCAGGTCATTTACCCGTGTGGGTGGTTTCATTAGTCTTCTTTGCAACAATACTCGCTGATTGCAATCTTGCTTCATAGTGATTTATAATTCTACCCCCTCGGAGTTTGCAGAAATACCTAAAGCAACTGCTCAAATAAGATAAGATGTTTTTTTTTTATGTATGGTGTTGTCTGTGGTGTTCATCAGAAAGAAAGCGAGAGAGGAAGAAGCCTGGAGGTGATGCTGCACTTTCTTTTATTTCGTTATTTATTTACTTGCAAGTGTTTAGAGTTCTTAGTGAGGATGCAAGAATGCAAGGGGCCATTGTATCTAACTTCTGGAACAAACACACAGACTGCAAATGAATGAGACAGTTGTCAGGTTCAATTTGGTTAACACACGATGCTGCGACACCTTTAGAGGATTGCCGAGCATCCGTGAGAATAAAGCGAATCCGTCGACAAAAGGGGCGGAATGGTGGCAGTTTTGTCATTTCAGAGGGAAAGATTTTGTCTTTTCATCACGGTGCCATTTACATAAAACTCTACAAACCTTCAAATGGCACAAAAGACAAACGGGAAAAGGAAGAGAAAAAAAAGTGGGAAAAGAGGGAGGCGGGGAGTCATACAGTAACCACAAATAGACTGTAAAGCAGAACAATTACAAGGACAGAAATAGAAAACATCTCTGCAGAGGTGTGATGCTGTTAATTGGGCAAAACGGAAAAGATGTTCAGTCATTCAAAGAAACACTTTTTTTTTAAATTTTAAATTCAACAAATTTCTACAACTTTATAATGCACAGACTCATAGATAAATAAATCAATCTTTATCTTTCTCTTGCTTTAAGAGCTTATTTTCCATTTGATGTGCTGTTAACTCCAAACTGCCCTACCTTTACGCAGTGCTCACAGAGATATGAATTATGTAAAGGAATTTTATTACTGCCTCCAAACAGCTAATGGACCGTGCGCGTGCTCAGATTAACACTAGCACTACTTGCTGCTTCTATGTGTGTGGACTTGTTTTACTGTATTAGTGGGGTCCTAAAGATCTTGGACCCAGGACATTTTCTGCTCTGACTGTTTTGTGAAGAGTAAAGATGCCACTAGCTATAATCATAAATGGGAAAATGTGATTGTCAGTAAGTTTTAGGACTACAGAAAGGTGGTTAAGGTTAAGCGTTCACGTAGGATAAAGAAAGAGAATATTCCATTTGTTTCTGCTGCACCAAAACAGAACTGCTTACAAGATTTTGTGAAATCTTGTTGAAAATCTACATCATTGAATGATCTTTAATCATCTTAACATTCGGAGGTTGTTGTCTTGTGTACAGTTATTACTGTTTGCTATGAATTTTTAAGCACTGTAAGCCAGTAAAGAGTTTTTCATAAATGAGCATTTTCTGACTACCTACACATGAATGTACCTTGTGTTCAACCACATTTGATTTGATAGATTTACTGTTTTGAATCAAAATTAAAAGCTATTCAATTGTAATGATTTATATTTAATTTAAACACAAATCTGGCTACACTGAAAGAAATTAGACCCTAATTAGTGTAGATTAACTTGGATTTGCTGGAAGTGTTCATCTCCAGCTGTAATTGGGTGAGAGGTGGGGTTACACCCTGGACAGGTCATCAGTCTGCCATAGGGCCACTTAGAGATGGACAACCATTCATGCACACACCTAGGGCCAGTTTAGAGTGTCCATTTAACTGAAAATGCATACTTTTTTTCTTTGAGGTCCTTGGTAAAAACCCATGCATGTAAAGAGAGAACATGCAAACTCCACACAGAAAGACTCCAGCCAGGTTTTGAACCCTGAACCCTTTTGCTTCAAATCTATGGTTGTTACCAACTTCTGCAAATTAAAGCTAGAGCTAAAAGATAAAAAAAAAAATCTGACCTTGAAATGAGTGTAACTAATTGGTGACCTTAAACAACCTGCAAAATTTGGAGAAAACGCTCATATTTCTCATTTACTCTCTATACACCGTACATCTATTATGGGAAGTCAATATGATTAGGTAATCACGAAGCCATGCAGAGCCTCATTATGGCTCTTAAATATGCCTCAGGGGCAGTGAAACTTTCCTGATTCATTCACTGTCAGTCCTCTCAAAGCTTATTACAAAAATACCCATCAATACCCCATAACAAGCCACTTCCACATACATAACTTTGTGGCAGGGTTCCACTGCCTTCCCTATTAACGTAGCCACATGTCTCGCTGTGTTAGCTCACTGTATACATGTGCAGCTCATTACGGTTATGTAGGCCAGTGCATCTCTCAGTCTGTTCGATCCCCTCCCAATCAGAGTGGACAGGAATTAGTCTGGCTCTCAGCTGTGTGCCAAGTCTGGGAGGATAAAGAGTGTAGCCTGAGGCGTGACTTTAAAGATAGTTCCATGTGTAACTCTACCTTTTACAGAATGTATGTTGTATCAAAACAAGATGAAAACGTATTTATTTTTTTGCAACACAGGCATTCTGCCTTGCTCAAAAGACAATAAATTATCAGGTGGCAAAAAGATACTGATCACCAGGTGACGTTCATTGTGACAAACTCATTAAATTATTGTAGTTGGAGTTTTAAAGTAGCTAAAATAGCACTGGGGGTTTGGTGAATAAGGAAACAGAAGATACTTAGTTTTGTTTCAATAATTAAAAAAAAAAAAACTTTTTTGGAAGCAGTTTTTCATTCATTTTAATATTTGTACCTTCTGATGCTAACGGGTAAATAGTGATATTAGCAACAACTAGCTTAACAAACCTGACAATATTCCAAACTTTAGGAAATGTATAGAACTGTCACGTCTGTTTAAACTCAGAATTAAAGCTGTATTTTGTTTTTCTTTTTAAACAAACAAAAATAAGGTTTAGGATAATTAAATTAAAGAGAAGTTAGCTAACTTGATTTGTTTAACTTTAGGGTTTGTTTGTTTGTTTGCTTGAGACTAACAAGTTAGTGAGTGTATTAGCATCTACTAGCTCAGCATATCTGAATCCTCAGTTTTCAAGGTATGTAATTTATTTTTTGGGGCTAATAGTATAATGTACAAAGCTGTCATTAGAGAAAAACTTTTTCATACAAGAAATTCTTAAGTATTTGTTACCGCTAACCTGCCCTTTTAAGTCCTCATTAGGTCATCTTAATGCTTATCTGAAAAGCTACTAGCTTATTAAAACGCTACAACAAGATATGGATAGAAACTTAAAAAAAGATATCATTTTTCTCCTGCTTAAGCTTCCCCTCAGTGCCTCACTCTAAAATCTTGAATAGAATTTTAAATCCCCCTCCTTTTAAAGCTCTTAATTATCTAGTTCCATCATAACTTAAGGACCTGATTAGAACCCTACCCCTGTAATGCAGACTTACTTGGGAGTCCAGCAGGTTTAAAAAGTAGAATAAGAGGCAGAACCTCAAATTCTCAGACTGCTCTCCTTTAGAAGCAGTTTAGTTTGTCATTGCAGGCAGGTGGTAGGATCAGGCTTGTACTGTATGGGACTTCTGCTACGACAGGGTTGTCATCAGACTGGAACAACCCTGCTGTGACAGAATGTGGTTGGTCTTTGCAATATCTTGGTGAGGTTTTTGGATGCACATGAGGAACACATTAGGCATGCCAGAGCATTTTAGGTCCTAGTTTGATGCCAGATTATAAGGGGTCCTGGGTGAAGTGCAGTGGGGTCTACTCACATTAGAGTGGCTTACTCATTGAGAATTTAAAGCATGCTGGCATAGCCTTGTGTCTTGGAAACAACCCCATCATGATGCTGATGTGACATAATCTTCTTGCATCTTCTGATCCAGACTGATAATCTTGCCAGAGTCAGGCCTGGGGTCATAGTTCGATCATAGATGTATGTCCTGGGAACATGTTGCTTATGTATTCAGGAAAAAACAAATTAGTGAGTAATTAAAAAGGTTGTGATGGCCTGAACACTGCTGGAGGTTTTCCATATTTGTTACAATCCAGATATGTTGTGATAGGTTGTGCATGTCAGAGGCACAGTAGTAGGACTATAATCTTATTTAAAGTATGTCTTATGATGAAATACAAATGTTTCAGTGACAATTTAAAAAAAAATTCTTTTCACCTATATAAATATCTAAAGACAAAAACATCTATTTACAGGAATCTAATTTCATTCCATCAAATTTATAGTTGCTGATACATTTCCATTTGAACCAGAGATGGTGGACAACCATTACACCATGGCACTGTCACATCGAAATAAAAACAAACATTTTGACTGTTTTATTTTGCTGTTTGAGATTTTCCAGTAATGATGATGGGAATACCTAAAGCACGACGTGAATAACAATCCTGCATAATGGGCTACTCGGGCACCTCGTGTTGACATGCTATGAATTCCCCCTTGCTGATGCAGGCTTTAGATTCATTAGCAAGCTTCTCTGACTGCGAGATGTGAAAGTTCAACTTTATTTTAGCAACCCGTTTGCAGCTCCCTGACAACATCAACCTTGTGCTTTCACGGGAACACAAGCGGCAGCTTGGGGACAAAAAAAAAAGCTGTCAAGTGGTTTGAAAAAGTATTCAGCAGGAATAAATGTTTGCTCAAGGTGCATTTAGAAGTGTTCATTAAACATTATATTCGAGACTTAACAATGTAGGAGAAGCACGGTGCTCTTTCTTTAACCTCTGCTATTGACTTTTACCTCTGTAAGAATTCATGCATCATTTAGTTATTAAAGAATACTTTACTCCCAGCCCACTTCAGATTGGATTTTCAGCTTAAAGCATCCTTTTTGTTTAATCTACCTAAGCTGCTAACTCAACCTGACAGCCATTTGGCAAGAAAGGCAGGATCTGTCCACAGTTTAAGTGTAGAAGAAAACAGCCGACCTTATTTCACTGTACATTAAACCAATTAGAAGGTCGGGATTCAGGGGATGGGGGGGTTATTTACGATTAAGTGTTAGAAAGATTTAGCCAAATGACTGTCAGCTGCATGTTTTAGGGTGGTTCACACATCCTTAATTTTCTGGAATGAAAACCAAAAGGAGTGCCGCACGCTGATACCAGAAGGCTGCCTGTAGTTCGGGGCTGGGAAAATTTAACTGAAAGAATGCAGACGGTTGCAAAATAATGATGTTCATGAATAATGATCGAGGAGGTCTCTTAGGCTTCGCATGCATTTCGGTGCCAGGCAGCCAGAAACTGGCAGGATAAAGCTTATCGGGCAAACGCCATGAGATTCTTGGGGGGGGGGGGGGGGGGGGGGGGGGGAGGAGAAAAAAAAATACTACAAATCCGACTTGGCGAGAAAGCAGTCGCGCTCGCGTGTGTCCCCGCGTCCGACTGTGAACACGGGCCTCCCCAGCAGCATGTCCTACGAGGTTGATGGATACAACATGTAGTCATGAGCTTTAGCAAATCAGCAATTTACAGCTGAGAGAGTGAATTTCATAGAAGATGAAAAATACAAGCTAATCCTCTGGATGCTTTGGGATCACGGGGAAGAGGACGAGGACAGCCATGGGGTGTTTTGACTCCAGATGCCTCTAATAGTCCCGGACCAGCACCAGCACCCAGAGCGACGGAAGGAAAGGGCATCTCCGTAAAGCATACCAGAAGCCAAACAAATCATAAACAAGCATGGGCACAGGGAACAGAGGAGGAAAACAACAAACAATTACATGCTGCTACGTTCCTCAAGGAGATAGCTAAGGTCACTCCACCTCTGCTGAATCACTCAGGAGACAACTCCAGCCGGAGATTGGATTATTAACCCCAGTAGGACGCTGACTGGCAACACATCAGTGGGATCATCGCAGCACTGCAAATTCAAAACAGCACGCTCCGTTTTTGTTGAATACCTAATCAACAGCTAAGGAGCAATTTCCTCACGACCTGGACGTGAACCTTTTGCACTTTGCCAAACGTTTTCAACCAACAACTCCTGCATCGAACGAGAAGATGAACTTTGGCGTGCAAGTTTTCATCTCCGCCGACTTTATGGAAGAAAAGATATTTTGCAAAAAGTACACATAAGGGAACTCTAAACGCATATAACTCGGTGTCCCAGATTTCATAAATCTTGTAAAGAAAAAGGAAGCACACACACACACACACACTCACACAGGGGATCATATTTCCTATTTCTCTGTTTTCTCCCTCTCTGTCTCAGGAAGGGCTCCGTCGGTTTGAATTATTAATTTTCTGTCTGCGTTTCAGTTCGTATATGGCTTGTCACTTTTATCAAATTCTATGTGGAATACATAATTTTTTTTTTCCAAGCACAGTCTTAAATTGAATATCTAAAGGTGTATACACAGGCTCTACTTATAAACACCGTCATCAACTGTTTTTTATCCTATGCTTTCAGTAGATGATATATATTGAAACACAATGTATTTTAGACTTTGTTTCACATTAAATTTTACCCAAAAAAAGAGAAACATACATCCATGTGATTAGTGGTTGGTGGTTGGTGTTTTGACATTTTTATTTGACACCTATTAACCAACTTAAATGTACGGTGCTTGAGCTAATAGTACAGAACACAGTGTAATACTCTAAATGTCTCATTTAATTTCTAAAGTGTAGCTTTGCTTTTTGACGTTCAGCTTAACTAAAACAACATACATTTCACCAGTCATTACAAACTTTAGCTTTCTCTGTGGTCTGAAGTTAGCTTGCGCTGGAATTACCAGAACATTGTTTTTAAAAGTCTCTAACTTCAACTTCCATCTTTAAAGAATGAAGGTTTGGTTATGGAGTACAACTTCACTGAAGATCTGGAGATGGAATTGTTTACACACAACCTGCTTAACTCCAGACGTGCCAGACGCAACTTCATTCTGGCGTCTAATCTAGAGGAGGGAGTGGACTCCACAGAAAAAGCGTCAAACCCTGGTAACGTGACTGATTACAATCAATGCTAAATTCCTCAATTTTTCTGCTGAGAAAGAGGTCCGACTTATACGCAAATCGACTTATACTCGAGTATATACGGTACATTCATTCAATGACTTAACTCCAGTTTCCTTTTGTTCCTAACTATCCTTTGTTACATTTGAGTTAGCTAACTTTCCTTCACATGTTCTTTCCTGTCAGTGCTGGATGAAGGATGGATTTTTCAGAAGTCACCACTCACACCAGGGAGAATTTAGAATTACCATTTTATTCACATGCATGTTTTTAGTCTGTTGGAAGAAGGCGGCGTGTGTTGTGTACGTATTTTGGCAAACTACTTAAAAAACAGACTTAATCGTGGGGCTTTATATGCCAAAAAAAAAAAGTTAAAGCTTAATGCCATCCATCCATTTCTATTGGATCATGAAGTGCCACAAGGGAAACATGATGTCAATCTCCTCAGTGATGCTCTCAAGGTCCTCCTAGTGGTACCTTAGGTGTTTCATGGTAAGACGGGATATATAGTCACTTTGACAAGCTCTGGATCTGCCCTGGGTCGTCCTTCCAGCACAACCGGCCTGAAAAACCACCTCAAAGTGGTAACCAGGAGGCATTCTGATAAGATGCCCCAACCACCTTAATTTACGTCTTTTAATGTGGAGGAGCAGCAGCTCTAAACAGAGCTCCTCCATTTATCTCCAAGGCTAAGCCCAGACATCCTCCAAAAGATGCTAATTTTAACTTAGAGTGGTAGTGAACTGTTTTTTTTAGATCATCACCTGAATCCAATAACATTAGACGGGCGATGAAATCTAGATTGAACCACCATTTTTCTTAACGCATCAGATAGATTTTGAAACATCCTGTGATAAATATCAGGTTTTCACCACGTCAGTGTTGTTGTAAACAACCTTTTTTATGTGATGACTGCATAATGAACAGAGACGTCTCACCTTCCATCTATTTTCCGAGAGCCATAACTCTGGGGATGTCTGACCTCTTATTGCAGCCTGAGCAGCGAGCGCCACTATTTTGCAATAAAGTCAAGTGGTAAAATGACTCACTGCCTGTCTTTTGTATCATATAGTCTCAGCCGTGGACAGAGTGAAGGCACTTGACCCTGGTTGCCTCCTAGTTATTACACGTTCAAAGAGTGATGGCAGTCCGTCCCTTATTTCCCCCACTCAAGCTTTGGTCTGGATCTCTTAATGGGAGGCAGTTGGGTTTTTTTTTTCTCCTGTAGGGCTTTCGAAGATCGAGTATAAACTGCTCTAAGGTGGTTTACTACTGATGTCACCACTTCCCCTGCAGCAGCTAGATTCTACTGTCCAGCACTGTTTACCATTAAATCACATCTCTCTGCTTTAATGACCATGGTTGTAAATAATTACACTGCAAATTGCTCATTAATCTTCCGCCCAACATCCAGCATTTCTGCACTACAATAACATCCTGCCGCACCGGCATGCTATGAGTATTTTCCTTTGATCGAATGATGGTCATCTGTTTTCAGCTCTTCCTTGCTGACTGTGGATATTTGGACAGGGGGTGAAAAAAAAAGAAAAAGGAAATCCATTCAGCACTTTTGCTAATGCATCTTTTTGGGGTTGAGGATCAACGGAGGGATTGAGGCATTCTCTGGCGATGCTGCAGGTTGTCTGTTTCACAGCGTCTGCCCTCAGTCTTTCTCTATCACGAATACCAAAACAGTGATTTCAATTGTGTTAGCCCCTCTCATATGGACTCTAGAGAAAGAAGGCGTACTTACAGACCTGATGACTTTTAATACTAATGTGCTGTTCAGTGAACCATCACAGGATTGACACAGCTTTTTTATGGAACCCCCATTAGTGTCAGTCAGTCTCCAGTGTGACACTACAAAAAAAAAGATATTTCTTTGCCAAATGTTTGGAATATTAGCCGAGAAGACGGCTGCACTTTTAACTAGAGATTAAAGAAAGTTCTTACTATTACAGAAATGTGTTAAGTGTTAAATCCAAATCCTCGCTGGTGAGCTGCGCATCTAAGGGTGGGAATTCAATATCATTTAGATGACACAGAGGGAAAACCTTCATCTTCTTTAACCTTTGTTCCTGGAGTTGCTTTATTTAGGGGTGCGCAGTGAGGCAAGGGAGACGGATCAGCGTCAGTGAGGCAGGCATGAGGCTTAGTTCCAGCCTAAGGCCGTCCCTGATGCTCTGACGGCCCTGCATAGACAGCTACCGAGGGGCCCAGAGAAGCTCCTTTCCCCCCACCTCCATCAGGGACAACACTCTGGAACCACTGAAGGGGAAACTGAAATATGCCGCCTTTCTGCCAGGATGGGCTTAAGCAGGACCGACACCTGCTGCCAGCCATGTTTAACATGGCATGCGATAAGCTTTTCCCATCTTACCTGTCTTACCTGCAAAACAACCACAGTTTACTACAGGTTTTAATTATCTGAACTGCCACTTTGAATCAAGGCTGGAAAAGCAAGAACTGACTGGTGTATTTTTTTCTTCTTAAAGCTGAAAAATATTTAATTTAAACATACCATAATGCATATAATGTATTTACCCCCCTTAAGTCAGTTATAAAACTTCTCAGTGCACATAAAAGGTATGCTAAGTTGATATAGAATGGATTTATTTTCGTCCATGAAAAAGACTCTAAAAGGTCTAAAAAACATTGCACAGTCTAAAACTTTTCCCTCAGTTACCTCTTATGTCAAATCCAATATAGATATTTCATTTGTGTATTCCAGCCTAATAGCCAGTTTGGCAAGCCTTCAAGCAACAATCACACACCTACTTTCCATTCTGCCATCTTTATTTTCTTCACTTAGGGTACTTCTGCAAAAATCCAACTCCAAAATGGTCGCCTCTCAGCCAGAAGCACAGCAAAAGGAAATTAAAGTAACTTTAAGACTGATGTGAAACCATTAGACAAGATTTGTGTGTTGTTCTTGGGTATTTTTATGTCACTGTCTCGAGCACATTTTTATTTAATTTCTTAATACATACTACCTTTAGCTGCGGAAGACTTTCACTGTTAGATAATTCACCCAGTAGTAATTTCTGAGTGGGTCACCAGTGTTGTACTGAAGAACTGAGAGGTAGTTTAATCATTTCTTGTCTCCCTATAAAAATCAACTTCTTAAAAGTTTAGAACATAGTGTGATGGTAAACCTTTATCATCAATTGAGCCACTTTATTTTAATTTTTTTAAAATAGATGGCTCAACACCAAGATATACACAACCTTCCTTTTTTGTATTTATCAACTGGTGATTGAAGAGATCACCAAGATTTGGTCTGTGCCTTAATGTTGTTCAGGTTGTTTTAACCTTTAAGGCACTGCATAAACCAAAACTGTATTTTAGCTACAGATTTTCAGAAGGCTTTTAATTTAAAATAACGAGTGATAAAATGATTCTGTAAATTCACATTATATGATCTTTATTTATTTATTTATTTTTGTAATTGAAATGCATGTCCAGATGGGACAGACTGTCATCTCTCCTCTTGTATGATGTAGGTCTCTCAACCCACATAGTAGCTATATGTGATATATAGCTACTATCTACTGCTAGTAGGTAAGTAGTAAAAAGGCATGTCTCAGTTGTGCAACCTTTGGTGCTCGGAAAGTTAATTTATGTGACATTGATTTTTTTTTCCCACCAAAATTTGTCTTAAAGAGGCCATTTCATACAGATTTCAGGACTTTGTGGTTATGTCTTAAGTATTAACCAGTAATATGAAACATTTTATATCTAAAAAACATCAGGAAACACTTATTAAGAGACCTTTCAATCTGTCTGCGTTAAAATTCAGGTGTTTCCGGCTCCTTCCGTCAGGCTGCTTTGGCTGCTTCGTCAGCAGCTCGTTCATATTCATTGTTTGAATTTGCTGGACTCTGATTGGCTAACAAACTAGCCTATGAGAGCAAAGAAAACTGTTTCCTGCCCCGCTGTGCATGGCAACGTCAGATATCGTGTCTTTCTGTTTGCTACGTCTTATGCTACAGCTTTTTAGTGAGCTGCATGCTAGGCGTGGTTTCAACTGCGGGAGCTGCCGAAAACTAACGAACAAAGGAGTTGTGACGAAACAAGTACAAGCCGTTCGGACTCGGTAGAAATCGGGTTTTATCGCCACCTGCGTAGTTTGAGAGATTAAAACTGAAAGAGAAGTTGTTGACCTGTTTTCACACCCACTATGAAGGTAAGAACACCTGTGGAGCTAAAATTTTCAACAGAAACTCAGAAAAAACGTTTTTAATGGAAGGGCCTCTTTAAATTTAGCCACATTCTTCAGGGCCTATTTACAGATTTTCCCAATTAAATGATTTTATTGTCAGCAGAATGATTGTAACATCAAGGTCAGTGCATTTCGAAATGTTATGTTTGGTATTGTTGTGGATTTCAACTAACAAGTTTTTAGAAAAAATAGCAAAATATCACATTCCTTCTTCAAAAATTCAATTACCCTAGCAACTATTGTATATTTTATTTTTGTGTGTTCTAATGCGTTATGCTTGGAATTTTTGTTCTTCTTCTTTAACAAGCCAAAATCTGTTGAAACATGACATAATAGTAATATCCTGCTGTGTCTGATTACATGAAGGTGCATTGGTGACAGCTGAAGGCATCTCAGCTTCATCTGGCACCTCATCATAATTTAACTGCTTCCCCTTGTCAGTCAAATTGAGGGCCAAGATCAAGGGGCGGGGCTAAAGCTAGGAAAGGCCATTTGACATAAATCTGTGGTCATAAAGCTGAATGTTTCTTGAAAGTGTTGTACTTCTCATCACTTAACCAAAAGGCTTTATAAAAAACAGACATCCATTTTTGTTACCAAATGAAGTGTTACTTAGTGCAGTGAGGAATTACCATGGCAACCAAGACGTTTTTCAGAAAAAGCTATTGCGTAGATTGAAAGTACATTACATGTAGCTTGATTAAAGTTCAAGGCACATTTTCAAGTCTTTTAATGAGAAAACAAGCTATAGTGTACACGCCAGGGCCCACCATGTTATGAATAGCTTCGTTGCCTATACATTACGGCGAGGAATTCAACATGTCTGCCAGGGGTACTTGGGGAAATCACATTCCTTGGTGTGTGGGAGTGTTGCTTTTTATTACCTGCCTCAAAGCTTCAAATCCAATTCCATCTCCTCACTTCTCTCTGGGCTTCCTCTGTCAGCGTACAGAGAGCTCTGGATAGACGATGATGCAGCCGTATAGGGACGGAAAAGCTGTAGCCCGCAGGTGACTTTAAATTAACACCCTTCATTAAGAGCATCCATCACATAAGATCCATAGAGAATCACCACAGATGAAACAAAGTAGAAAAGGGCAGCAGGGCTCAACACATGCACATCACTCTTCATTGAATGAATCCTTCTGTCTTCCATAAGTTATTTTCCATATAGATGAAGGACATTTGCATGTTTTTTTTGTGTTTTTTTTGCCCGTAATGGGCTGCAAAACAGAGCTAGAGTTTACAACTATAGGTTTAGGGAAAAAGTCTCAGGCATTCGGTGACAATTTTGTGCTGGAAAGAAGAGGACCTGGGCATAAATTCACAAGAGCCGTCTTTGTGGGTTCCCCTCCCCTCCGAAAGAGCACAGCTGCATCCTTTATGAGGTAGAGAATGCCTAACCAGCCATCCAAAGCAGAAGACAGATCAGGCATCCAAGGTTGACAGCAAAGGGTTCTTCGTTTACATTCAGGGAGACTGAGACAATACTTTTCCTCGCCAACTTATCCTGCTGAAACAGCGGCCACACTTGGCCGACAGAGCTGTGATTTCTTTTTTTCTAAGCGGCCTGGAAGCTTCAGGGGCTACGATGGAAGCTTTAGCAAGAGGAAAAAGGCGAGGAAATCTGGACCGCCGAGCACACCAAAAGGAGGGGTTGTAGGATCCCTGAGCTGAATTTCTGAAAGGCTCATTATTCTGGATTGGGGAGAAAGTGGCATTGAGGGGTGGAAGGGGTGAACAGGAGCTCAAGGCGAAGTGTCCATCAGAGCTGCTGTGGTGCGTTTAGACACATCACCGCTGGGACAAATGGGGATCAGGGGTTGGAGTGAAATCATACGACTCGCGCAAGTCAGCACCACTCGCTTCACTGTACAGACGTCACCATCATATAATTGAAGCCCTGCTGACTGGCTTGTTTTGCTTTTTTCCTGATCAACAAATTTGACCATTAGAAATGGGAAAAAAAGCATCAGTCACATACTTTTATGTCAGAAAAGCACAAGAGAACATGTTATTTCCCACTAATTTGACAGTGTCCAGTCTTAATGCAGCAGAATACATGTTCGCCTCATCTTGGTGCACTTATAGCTCACCAATCTACATTCAAGGGCTTCAAAAGGGAATAAAATTATGAGGAAATTACAAGGCAAGTGAGTTTTGGTCCCACACAGGGAATTAAAACTTATTATCTGTGACAACCTGTCAGCCAGCGAGGACTCAAACATGAGCACAAAGCTCTGAAAAGCCGCAGAAGGGAGTATGAGGAAAAAAAGTGATAAAAGAAGAGGGGAAAGAAAAGAGAAAGGGGCAGTTCAAGATATAGAAAGAAAAACACTTCCTGATAGACTGAACAATAAATATTTTCAACATCAGAAATTTTATAAGCTTCAGCTATATGTATATTGTGGTACTTTTTTTAACAAGCCCCCTCCCCCCAAAAAAGAAATTGTTTTTGGATTGATCCAGTGCTGAGTGCAGTTTAAACTGTCATGATTTTTTTACAGTAAAATAAGAATCTGATTACAAATTTTTTTACATGAAACAGTATCAAAATTTCATAACCACAAGAGAAACAAACAAACGAAACGAAACAAACAGAACATGTAAACATCCGGAACTTCTGAGCTTAGTCCAAATCAGAAATGCAAGAAGATATAAGTCAACTTTGCTGCTGGTGACCAGTTTCTGAAAGAAAAAATGGCAAGTTTTAATTAAATAAAGTCATAATTAAGAGACTTTGTTACTAAACTGCTACAAGGAAATAATTTTCAAATGACTTTTTTTATGAGCTGCCGCTATACCTTAATTTCCAGAATAAATAAATCTTGTCTTGTCCAAATTAAACTGGACTGATAATGAGTACAACTGTCAGATTTTTGTTCTAAGTCACATGCCTCACATGATCTACCATAAATAGAATTATTCACAAAACTGTCCTAAATGTATCATTTTAACAGGACTGCAACTGAAAATATCTTGCACTTTCTTGCAATATTCCATATTTTCTTTCGTCTCCAGCTAGGTCCTTGCAGTCACCACACAGAAAGCTTATTTAAAGAGGCCCTTCCATTAAAAACGGTTTTTCTGAGGTTTCTGTTGAATATTTTAGCTCCACAGGTGTTCTTACCTTCATAGTGGGTGTGAAAACAGGTCAACAACTTCTCTTTCAGTTTTAATCTCTGAAACTATGCAGGTGGCGATAACATCTGAGTTCTCCCGAGTCCGAACGGCCTGTATCTGTTTCGTCACAACTCTTTTGTTCGTTAGTATTCAGCAGCTCCCGCAGTTGAAACCACGCCTAGCATGCTGCTAGCTAAAAGCTGTAGCATAAGACGTAGCAAACAGGAAGACACGACATCTGATGTTGCCGTGCACAGCGGGGCAGGAAACAGTATACCTTGCTCTCATAGGCTAGTTTGTTAGCCAGTCAGAGTCCAGCAAATTCAAATAATGAATATGAACAAGCTGCTGCCAAAGCAGCCTGACGGAAGGAGCTGGAACCACCCAAATTTTAATACAGACAGATTGAAAGGTCTGTTAATAAGTTTTTCCTGATGTTTTTTAGATATAAAATGGTTCATATTACTGGTTAATACTTAAGAAATAACCACAAAGTCCTGAAATTTGTATGAAATGGCCTCTTTAAGACATTGTGAACTAAATTAGGATGAGAGCATTTGCACAACATTCCCACAATGTCGCAATTTATCCGCCATCCGCAAAAGTCCCAGTTCAGTGTGATTCTTACAGGAAAACTGTTTTTCTTCTCACAATTTAATGTCTCCAATAGGGCGCCAACAGTCCTTCAGAATCTAATGTCAGCTTATCAGTTCTATCCAAAATCTCATATCAAATGACAGAAGAGGAATGTAAACATAGATTGTTGCACTCACTTTAACCAATTCTACAGAATCACACGGCTCTCTGGAGTCAGATGCAATTAGTCGGACTGATGGCAAATTAGAGTAGATGATCACCCTATTGGATTTAATGGGCCTGGAGTGGTGTTCATTTGTTCTCCTATAGTCGTGATGTTATCCAAACGTATCCCAAGAGACCCGGTCAAACATTTTATTTTTATGTTCCCCAGGAGGAAAATTTTCGCTGAGCTTGGGAAAGCCCGGAGAGCTCCTCAAAAGCGCTGCATTAAGCGTAGAGGAACTTGAAAGTGATCCTCAGAAGTTGCTCTGAATATCCAAGTGTCCTCACCCCCCACCAAAAAAAAAAAGTCTTTAAAAATCAGCTCCTGGTTACAGAGCCTTTCCATGCTAAAAACAAAAAAAAAGCCGCTTTGCAAGCAGTAGTTTCAACCAGACGACGTGCGCTTTACCACAGCTTCCACTGACTTTTGAGACCGAATTAGTACAACGAGCCCAAGCGACTGGAGGACTATAAAATAATACCGAGGCTGGTGTGAGGAGGGGTGAAGTGGAGGATGAGCAGAATTTTAGTTCCTCGGCTTTGTGTCATCCTGCTGACATGTGCTGCATTTGCATGGCAGCTGGAGATCCTTGGATTAAGTGCTTACAAGAGTATTGCCATATCTCATTTAACAACATAATCATCTTATGAGGAAGGCAATGTTTCATGCCTGATGCTTTGCAAAGCTTCGTGTGCAGTTTCCACTTGCTCCCCCCTCCCACTTTTCTGCCTAACGTCTGCGTCAAACCTTCTTCGGCTTTGTCTTCATCTTGACTTTTTCCTTCGTCAGTGCTGTCTGTATTTTGATGCAGTGCATGTAACTTGTATTATCGGGGTCTTGCTGTACAGGACATAATGTGGATGTGAAGGGAAGTTGATCATCTTATTTACCAGACGGGTCTTTCAGTGTTTTTTTTTTTTCCTCCAAGGCTGTCTGGCCCTCAATCAAAATTTGAACCTGGACTCAAGAACAAGCAGCGAAAAAAGAAAACAACAACAACAAAAAGAATGAATCATATGAAAAAATAGCCCCAAGGATTCATGGGTTTAAGTGGTGCTTGTGGCCAAACAATGAAAAGAGAGTCCAACATAAGGAACATTGTCTCTCAACCTTCATTTTTGTATTAATCACACAAAGCTCTCAACAAAACATTATTTATAACGTCTTTAAAACCGATGTCTTACTCATTTAAAAATATCTGTGCTTAAAATTTTACTTTGACTAGAAACAACCCCAAAAAATCCATCCAGCACTTTAGTTTACACTTAAAATATTTTAGATTTAAGGACATTTTTCGCACTATTAAGTGGCTAAAAACGCAACAGCTTCACAGCTTTCTGAAAGGTTAGCTTTAAATTTAGGTCAGACATGATTGTTTATTAGCAGATGTTTACTATTAGGTGTCTGAAATTGAATGTAAGCATGCTATCATGCTAACAAGCAAATATATTCATGTGCTTTTATTAAGCCTCAGTGATCAAGGGACGGATAAATATCCATCATTACCAGGAAATAGTTGTTTTATTGATGGATAATGGATTTTTCTCCCTGAGCTTCGCTGAGATTCTCTGTCTTTTTTAAACTAGATTTAGATTTTATAAATCACTTTCAATGCCTTGATACAATTTATGCAATAATTGAGGTGTCATGGAAAGTTGAAATTGACCTGTCACTGTTCGATCTCTGAGCCAGTCACAAGGGTAGTCACAGAACTGATGATGAGCAGGTGTTAATTGGGGGCGGAGCAAGAAACGCTACATCAGTAGCGCTATTGTTTACTGGTTCAGTTTTCTACGGTAGCAGTTTTATTTGACTTTTTTAATTAACTAGACCCCCCCCCCAAAAAAAAAAAAACAGAACTTATCCCATGACACTGTACATAAACATACCTTTTACTAGATGAGAACATAAATGTGGATTTCAGGCCTTCAAACAGATACACACAGTTATCTTGGGTGCAAATATTCAACCCTACTTAAATCAAATTGTATCATAACTGTCAAAAACTGCCCTTCTTTACCCTTATTTTTGACTGTTTGGTTAATATTTGAAGAGATTTTTTAACAACTAAAACCAAACTTTCTGTTTTCAAATTAAATTTAATATTTGCTTAATATGTTGTCTTTTTAAAAAAAAAAAAAAAGTTAACCGATCTGAAATTGCATTTTGCCTTTCGGCAACATATTTTGCAGGATATTAACAAACAATTTTGTGTTTGTTGACCAATGATTACAGTAAATACCAGTGAATGCTATAAGGCATACTGTGGCTATGTTGTAATAAATTCATGCCTATTTGCTGCAGAAAGGAAAAAAAAAACTGTCTAAAAGAACATCTGTTTCGTCTTTTAGAAATCAGCTCTTATCAACCATCTATACACCGTTTTTCTTTTGTTGGAGAAGGAAAAAACACTTCAGAACACTAAAAAATAACTGCAAGGACAAAGTGGTATTAGCCCTTACATGAATTGTGTATAAAGGACATTTACCACAGGGTACATTTCTTCTGCTCTATTAGACTATTCTGTGTCCAAATTCAGTTGGGGACATTACAGGCCACAATGTCACTGTTTTTGTTCACTTAAGTTCCAATTGCTCTTGACACGATTCAGCTGAGGTACTTCAAGGAGCCATCAAAGCAATCTCAGCTTCCCCATAAAGGTGGGGGATTTGGTTTTCTCTGTGCACTTTCTTAAGTACCTCAGTCCTGGAGAGCACATTATTTTCATCCTCACTTCAGTGCCTGGAGGGGGAGCTCAGCACCCACAGGGCTTCTTAACAGGATCAGTTTATACTCACTTCTTCACGAGTTACACTTTCATTCATTCATATTTAGTTTGAATTTCATCAACTTTTATTTGTCATGCGGAACCTAATGAATCATATCTTACAAATCCCTACAATGATTATGAAGAAATATTCTCTTTGAACATTTAAGTTTTACTGTTCATGGGAAAGGATGACATTTTATACTTTCTGCACTAAAGCAGTACAAAATAACTTTTAAAACTTTAAGCTGCTGTTTTGAAACTTGTTTAAGTGGATACTCACCAAAAAACATGTTTAGCTTCATATTTTTATGATCCTTCCCTGATATTTTCTATATAAAAGCCCTCTGGGTCCTTATCGGCCATTGTTGGGTCCTTCTCCTCTGGGTGTGTCCAAGTCTGTCGCTCTGACAATACAAAGAAAGTAAAAATAACATCATATTTAATGTTCCTGTCCTGGAAGAATTTATTTGATAGGTAAAATATATTTATGGAAAAATATAGAAACAAAAATAAATGATAAATCTGTTTATTGAAGTCAAGACTGTGGAACAGCAAATGTGCAGATGGAATTGGTGGTAGTAGCATATTTCAACAGAACACCAGTTCCAGCAATGGCCATTTGAGACCCGGCTGCTGAAAAGTTATTTAGTACTGCTTTAAGGTGAAACAACAAACAAACACACTGTAAAGCTTTGATGCACCCTGAAATTCTAAAAAAACTAAATACCAATGAACCAGTTTTCTACATCAGTAAACATAAATTAAGTTTATTAAAATTATTAAAAGTAAAAAGTTATTAATTTTCTATCAATTTTTTAAACAGTCCAAATATAAAATATATGATTGATTTAATAATTGATTCCCCTTTGAAGAGCTGGGGTTAGAAAACAAAATAAAAAGGAATGAGATTAGATTAGTCAATTATTTATGGATTGGATGACCTGAAATAACCAAGAAGTTTTTATTTCACTGTTTAAAGTCATTGACTTCGAGTCCTTGCTTGGCTCAAATTGATGCAAACTTACACTGACTACAACAATAAAGTATGTGGTTCAACCCCCAGCTGGGCCTCCCAGTGAGTCTGGGGTTTTGTTAAATTTTCTTTACTGGTAATTGGTCGTTAATTTTGTCATTCTAACGCATGTATACGAGTAGGATTTTCTCTCTCTATGTTATGACCTGACCTGTGTAGGGAAAGCCCTTTGCCCTTTGCCTGCTGAGTTAACCCTCTTCCTGAAACTGCAACTGAATGTGCTAATAGTTGGATGTTTTGTATATTTTAACTCAGCATAAAAACAGTCATTTTTCAGATAAAAAAAAAATTAGAACAATTATTTCAGATATTTCAATTATTTATTTCCTGTTAGGTTTAGTTGTAAAAGTCTCTATGATTGTGTGTGTGCAAGTGCATAGGTGGGACTCTTCGTCCCACGTCTCTGGGACCCAGACATTTAGAAATTCAACATGGACGCACCTGTAAACGGAATACTTTGGCTTCACTTTCAACTAAAGTAGACAGAGAAGAGCATCTTCATAAACACTCTTTGGTCTCAACTGAAGTGTCAATTAGTAAAATGGGAGCCGGAAAAAAACACATTGATAAGTTTAACTGTTGCAAAGAATCAACTAGTTTGCATCAGACTGCCTTCTGCAAACCGGGAAGTACCTGACGTACTTTTTCATCAATAGAACTTTGACAGCTTTCCCCAATTAAAGTGCAAGCACAATGAAAAGGCAGAGATAACTTACCGGGCTATTTATGAGATATATGCTGTTATTCATTAGATGCATAGAAACATATGCTGGGATAAATGAACAAGGTTGGGATGAACGGGTGGTCAAGCTTTATATTTTGGATCCCAGTATTGAGAGAGATGCTTAAGATAGAACTTAAAAGGCTTCTTAAAAAATATATTGGCAGAACAAATATAAACCACATGAACCATAAGGTCAAAATTTGGCCTGCAAATGATTTCATCTACAACTTTTTTTTTTTTTACCTTTTGATCACAAGTCAGAGAATGTGAATAATACATTTTTTTTAAACTTTTCCATGAGTATTGCTTCATGGCTTGTGTCAGTGGACTGTTATGGTTTGCATGCGAGTGATCTCACTATAAACGTTCAACATTTCTATAAGTCGACTAAACTCAGCATAAAAACTAAGGAAATTTGTGTTTGGTTGATTTTGTTTCTTGTCTTTAAATCTTAGATCTTTAAGAACACTGAAAAGCCTGTTTGTTTCCCTTTTAATTTAAAGAGGCCATTTCATACAAATTTCAGGACTTTGTGGTTATTTCTTAAGTATTAACCAGTAATATGAAACATTTTATATCTAAAAAACATCAGGAAACATCTATTAACAGACCTTTCAATCTGTTTGCGTCAAAATTTGGGTGGTTCCGTCAGGCTTCAGCAGCAGCTTGTTCATATTCATTATTCTAATTTGCTGGACTCTGATTGGCTAACAAACTAGCCTATGAGAGCAAGGTATACTGTTTCTTGCCCCACTGCGCATGGCAACGTCAGACGTCATGTCTTTCTGTTTGCTACGTCTTATGCTACAGCATTTTAGTGAGCAGCATGCTAGGCGTGGTTTCAATTGCGGGAGCTGCCGAATACTAACGAACAAAGGAGTTGTGACAAAACAGATACAGGCCATTCGGACTCTGGACCTGCGTAGTTTGAGAGATTAAAACTAAAAGAGAAGTCGTTGACCTGTTTTCACCCACTATGAAGGTAAGAACACCTGTGGAGCTAAAATGTTCAACAGAAACCTCAGAAAAACAGTTTTTAATGGAAGGGACTCTTTAAATGAAGCCACATTTGTAAGGAAAATGCACTTGGGGGTTGAGCCGCAAAGTTGAGTTGGTGGGTCGCAGCAATGTAAAACTTGTCAAACCTCTGCTGGTACCAAACAGCTTCTTCTGTTGTTGACCCTTGTTGAATGTTTCTGCTACCACAGGTGTTGACAATCAGGCACTGGATGAGGAGCCCGTGTGAGCACAGACCCTGCTACAGCACTCAGCTGGTCTCTGCTCCAAGAAGATTGTTCTGGATGACACCATAGGGTATCTTCAAGACCAGCACTATGTTGCAGCAGTATTTAAATGTCACTTCATGTGAAGCAACGTTTGTGTTCAGTAATTAGTGTCAAGATGCATAGAATACTTTGCTGATTGCTGGACCAATGAAATCAATCCTGATAGCACGAATAACATAGTTACTTTCTTCCTTGTAGCCTGATGCGCTTTATTTTAATTTTTGAAACAACACAATATGTTCATATACAGTATATTCTATGGTATGCTGTGTGCCTTCACATATTGGATAAAAAAATCAGGTTTTTCTTTTTAATTTTTTGGTCCAAGTCCACGTTTTGACCAACACAGCGAGATTCCAACAAACTGGTTGAAGAATGCGAGGACATCCCATAACAGTGTGTGACTAAGCTGGTGACTAGCATGACAATTTGATGCCAGGTTGTTGTGGCTATAGTCCATTCTTACACATGCTTCTGAGGCAATAGCAGATTAAGCTGTTTGTCTTTGACAGGGAAGATTTGTCAAGTTTTTCATTGGTGAAACCCACATGCTCAGCTGCTCAAGCAACAAATGCATTTTCTTTATAAAGCTAATAAGAGATAAACAGGTTTTCAAGTGATATACCATTTGTTGGCAAGAAACGTTGTTACAACAAAGAAATAATCTATTAAACACATTATTTGACTTCTTTGTGTAAAGTATATTATCAGTCTTATTCTCATTCTTGCTTACACACCACCACCCTACCCTAAAGTCTTCCACAAAGCCTGAATCCAGACATCTTTCCTCGTCTTTCCTCAGATATCCCTCTGTGAGAAGCCACGAGGATGGGATGTAGCCTGAGGGTACAGATTTCTTTAAACAAGCAGCATCTAATTGCACACGAGGCTAATAAATTCAAATATTTTGCACTGTTTTTCTTTTTATCTGTTTCCATCTTTTTCAACTGTCTGATATTACTCAGTGCAATTTTGCAAGGCATTTCTATTTGTGTATTCAGTTTTCTGCTAAAGGGGACTTTCTGGTAACTTTCTGAATGAAAACACCTTTAATATTTGTTTTTTTTTTTTTAAACTTGACAAGGTGATTCTTTTGTTGCAACAGTTAAGATATAAAGAATAACCTCCAAAATAATACAACCGAAAAAGGATTAGAGTTAGTTCAGTTTTTATTCACAAGGTCTATATAGATCATGAATTTTACACTGTCAGATGAGACTTGCAGCAAACAAGAGGCTAAAATTGTTTTTTTTCATTTGCAATGTGGGAAATTTTAGCTTTCTGTGTTCATCTTGGTGGGAAATAGTTGGTGATATTAAAAATCCAATTGTCATTTAGTGTTTTTCCTAGTTTGTTTTGAGGTTGGCTTTTTTCATAACTTACTGGTTTATATGTCATAGACCATCAATAGTACTGATTTACTCGGGAAACTAAATTGCAGATGAAGATCAGCCTGAATGCAAAAAAAAAAACAGCTTTAGATGACTGCTTGCAAAGCATCAAATGTGTTGCCAATTGAGATTTTTTGTTTTTAGCAATTTAACAATTAAAACTAATAAAATAAAAACAAATTTGTTTCTGAAATATTTGAGCATAGCAATATGTAATTTTGCCTTAAACAAAAACACTAAACAACAAGTTAAAATACTTTAAGCACAATACTACATTGAAAATTTGTAATAATTTGAAATTCTATTTTTCACAAGTACAAAAATAAATTTGTAGTTCCTGACCACACGACTCTGGATATTTTTTTAAACTTATTTTATTGTTCAAACTCTTCCTGCTTGAAACAAACCATCAGTCTTTTATTCCAGAGAAGTGTAAAACTTTACTGCCACTATCATAGATAATACGATACGATTGATTTTCCCTAACTACCGCTCAGATTGTGATTCACACAGAAGAATACTGTCAGAGTAACAGAGGGAAAAAACAACCCCCCCAAAAAAGGAATCACTCGAGCAAAGAGGCCATATATGAAGATCTGAGGCCAAGACCAAATCAGCATCCTTGGAACGAGTCTGTATTCAGAACTGCACAGCTCTGGCACAGACTAAGAATCCAGCTGCCATGTTGCCTGTGCTGCTGGGTTTGGCCATTCATAATGACATCTTCCTAAACTGCTACAAACTGAAGTCAGACAGGATGTTGGACTGCTTTTTCCACTTCCTGTGCAGCCCTAATTTCCTCTGTGCATCACCAAATTAAAGGTGTATATCCAACAAGCATAATTCACCAGCAGCTTTTTTTCCAAGTCACAAACAAGCCCTCCGAGCAAGTGTCTTAAACGAAACACGGGGAATTATGTGTTGAGCACCGTGCATCAATCACATTGATTTTCCCTGGCTCATCATTCTATATAAAATCCTTAGTATAACAATGTTGTCAGAGGTGCTGGTTGTCTTCACCGTGCCACTGTCAGTTAATTTAGATGCTCCCTCTGAGCCCCGGCAGCTATCGGCGCTCATAACCGCCGTGTCAGTCAAAAACGGGGACAGGAACACAGCATCCTGCCCTTCGGAGGTGCTAGTATAATGAAAGAAGGACGCCATGGTTCCGTGAAAGGGAGCGTTAAATGTTGCTTCTATGAATACCAGATGTGTGAGCCATGCAGAGGGAGACTGTAATGGAAGCAAACAACTTTTGACACTCATGACTGTCAAGTTGCTTTTACTGTAAACCACATTTACCTAGACACCAGCACATACCAGCAGTCAGGACCCGCTTGCCCCCAGAACCTTCACGTGTCAAGTGTTATTTTAAAATATGCCTAAAGGATTTGCGTTTGGATAATAAAGTCTCAAATGTCAGGTTGCATTGATTATCAAAGACCAACTCAAGTCTCTCAGAATAACAATAACTGAGCATCACGATACAATAAAATCTGCCCTCGAAGCTGTGCTTGTAAATTTGTCTCGCTGCAGCCATAAGAGCTGCCATATACTATTAAAATGCTAAAAGTATTGTCTGATATCCAAATTCATAATGTTATTTACACATTTTAATTTCAGATTTTCATATGTTACATTTAATTTCTAAGTGTGTAAGGAAAATTGGATTTGGGGAAACATGTATCTGGGGGCCAATGTTGTGTTAGACCTACCACTAAACTTTTTAGGAAGCATTTTTATGAAGGTTTTATAAATATTGTTTGTCCAAAACAAACTGAAGGTTTTGGGTGTAAAACTTCTATATTCTTTTAGTGGTGCATTTTTAAAAACTTTTTTTCTTTAACAGAGGATTCAAAATGTGGTCAGCTTTGGATTTTTTTGAACAGCACTTTGGTTAACCATGGTAGTTTCAAAGTATGCTTATAAATAAATTTAACTCGACTTTTTGAGTAAATGTTATTTTCTTTTATTGTTGTGGGTCATGGGTGATGAAAAAACCCTTTCATTTAAACCTGAACTATTTTGAGCAACCTCAGTTTGGAGCAATAGAGATTATTTTTTCTTTGAACTAACAAGCTAACAGCTAGCTCAAGTGAGGACAAAACCAAAGTAAAAAACCTCAAAGCCACTCCAAGCTCAAAAATTTCCTTGTGGTTTATACAATTTCTTTCTCTAAACTTTTACACAACCATCTGTTTCACAAATCACTATATAAAAATAATTTCTTAATTTTTTTAATCAGTGTAAACAGTAGTAGTGGCTGCTACTTGTAGCATTTCCACTGCTGCCATTATCATACTTGTAATATTCTGACAAAGTTTATATGTTTATAATAAAGTAGTATTTGTAGCAACAGGAATCAAATATTTGAAACTGAAGTTGTCTTGGAAGGCAAAAATCTACTGTGGCCTTCAAAATATCTGGACTTTAAAGAGGCCCTTCCATTAAAAAGGGTTTTTCTGACATTTCTGTTGAATATTTTAGCTCCACAGGTGTTCTTACCTTCAGAGTGGGTGTGAAAACAGGTCAACAACTTCTCTTTCAGTTTTTATCTCTCAAACTACCAGGTGGCGATAAAACCCAAGTTAGAACGGCCTGTATCTGTTTCATCACAATTCCTTTGTTCGTTAGTATTCATTAGCGTAGGCGTAGGACGTAAGACGTAGCAAACAGGAAGACACAACGTTTGACGTTAGCATGCGCAGAAGGGCAGGAAACAGTATACCTTGCTCTCATAGGCTAGTTTGTTAGCCAATCTGAGTCCAGCAAATTAGAATAATGAATATGAACGAGCTGCTGCCCGAAGCCTGACAGAACGAGCAAGAGCCATCCGAATTTTGACACAGATAGATTGAAAGGTCTGTTAATAAGTCTTTCCTGACGTTTTTTTTTATATAAAATATTTCATATTACTGGTTAATACTTAAGAAATAACCACAAAGTCCTGAAATTTGTATGAAATGGCCTCTTTAAGAAGCCCTGTGGTTCCACTTGAATGTGCTGCTAATTTACTGAAAGTTGATATGCAAATATTCCCCAACACGACACCGGCTAGCGGCTACCACTGGGAAATTCTTCTCTAAAGTTTCCAAATTCAAACACAAGATTTACTGTTTTTGAAAGATTAAGTGGTTTCTTTATGATTTCACCTGGCAGATCCCCCCCTCAAAAAAACCCAAAAAACATTGCGCTGTTTTCAGGATTTCTGTGAGACCGACTTGTTCACAGCTTTGCCATGGCATGTCACAAACTTTTATCTAGGGAAACTTTCGTTGTTTTTCTTTTTACTCTGATTGATATTATACAGATAGCAATCAATCAACATTTATTCATAAAGCCCTTTACAACACTCCAAGGTGACCAAAGTGCTTTCCATAAAATCAGTTAAATTCAAACAATTAAAACCTCAATAATCAAAAATACATCAAAAATAATAAAGACAAACTCAAATCCAATCGAATGCCACCACATTACAGAGTATTAAAAGCCAGTCTGAATAAGTGAGTTTTAAGTGAGGCTTTAAGAGGCCAAAGCCAGTGATGCTGCATATCTCGGGGGGCAGCTTGTTCCAGAGTCTAGGTCCAGCTACTGAAAAGGCCCTATGTAAGTAGAAATTCACTCTCGAACAATAACATCAGCTTTATTCCTCTGTTCCCACATTTCTAATAATTGTATTGTGTCCGTGTATGTATCTGGCAGTGGGATCACACACAGATTGTGGGTCAAGGTCAGGCTAGGTGTCTAAATTCCACAAACTCATACCCTGGATCTCTTTAGGTCCCATGCAAGCAGCCTGATGAGTATGAAGACAACTGAACAGAAATGTGGGAGTGCAGACATGCTTCCAGCTGTCTGTCGAGTCCTTCAAGTTGTTCATGAAGAATACAGCTTTGTGCTCCGTCCTGCTGTTACTGGTCAATATTTTCACAGTACACTGTGGTTGTTGCAGTGTTTGTTTGATACACAACAAATCTAAAGGGTATTGTTATAAAAATACACATGAAGATCAAAACTCAAGATTTTCCATCACCTGGTCACATTTAAAGGAAATCAGGTTTTACTTGTTAATCCTTTGAGCCCTGACCATTGCTGTACTAGTAATTATGCAGCTACATGCCAGTAGCACCTCACCACTGGTATACCAGTGTGTAAACACTATGTTTGTGCACACCAGACAGCACCACGCACATGCGAGACAACAATAGTATCTCAGTATCAATAGTATCTCGTGTGCACGAGACAGGATTTTTTTCACTCATATTTCCTTAGGGGCTTCGTAAATACTTGATATGCTGGATGATTGATCAGAATTAGAGCAGGATGAAGATTACTGTGACACTGAAGTAGAATAAGAATCAGATGATTTAGATGCAGACAGTGATGTTGATAATGAACAAGGGTCTGAGCAATCAACTGGTCATAGGAGGTATGTCCCTATAGGCTTTGGGGATATTGGCAATGATGATCAGGAGGGCTGGAATAAACCTTTTCTACCAGTTATTAGCAAATATTTATTAGCTCGGGCAGAAGCCTCATAAAAGGTTCAGAGAATGAAGGCTCAAAGGGTCAATATTTGTAATGTTCACATGACCAATCTATGTTCATCACAGGTGATGTGTTTCTTCTTAAAACAGAGAGAAACATGAGTAAAACTTTTGTATACTTGTCCACTCATCTCTAACACCAGATAGTCTTTCATGCCATAAACTTAAAGGTACATTATGTAAGAATTTTGCTGTGAAATAATTACACAACAGTTTGATGTTCCACTGATGTTGAAAATAAAGTTACATTGTAACAGATTTCGATCTCAGCCGGCTGGGTGGTTGCCAGTTTTTGTCATTTTAAAAACACTGGTCTGGTACAGAATCATCGTTTACAATAACTATTCTGCATCCAGACTTCCTGGTTCCATAGTGAATCACATGTGAGCCTGCAAGGTTGCCAAGTCTTCAACCCAAGCAGTTACAATTTGACAACACAAATACATCAATAGTTAAATGCATTGTCTGATGAGTTTACCAGTGTGAAAACATACGTATTGATTCATGGATTTGGGAAATATACTGTTATATTTTTTGTTTTTCAGTAATATCTGGTCAAGAGGGATAGAAGCTAACGTTAAGCTAACAATGCTAGCAGTAAATTAGGAAAGAAAATGCTTGGCTTCAAAAATATCTCAAGCTACTTTTTTGAAATACCAACAACTGGGTATTTAAGTGAAATGGATTTATCTACTAGCTAACCTACTGTGTATGACTCATGATTGTTCTGTTGCTGGGGGTGAATGGCTGAGAACAGATGGGTTTGTTTTTCTACATACGCTGCAGTACTCTAATTTGACCACAAGGTCTAATTCCTACATATTGTACCTTTAAAGAGGCCATTCCATTAAAAACGGGTTTTCTGAGGTTTCTGTTGAATATTTTAGCTCCACAGGTGTTCTTACCTTCATAGTGGGTGTGAAAACAGGTCAACAACTTCTCTTTCAGTTTTTATCTGTCAAACTACGCAGGTGACGATAAAACCAGAGTTCTCCCAAGTTTAAATGGCCTTTATCTGTTTCGTCTCAGCTCCTTTGCTCATTAGTATTCATCAGCTATTCATCAGCAGTTAAAATCACGCCTAGCATGCTGTTGGCTAAAAGCTGTTAGCATAAACACGTATCAAACCGGGAGAGACTACGTGTGCTGTTGCCATGGGCAGCGGGGCAGGAAACAGTATGCCTTTCTCTCATAGGCTAATTTGTTAGCCAATCTGAGTCCAGCACATTAGAATAATGAATATTAATGAGTTGCAGCCCGAAGCCTGATGGGATTAGCCAAATCTTCATGCAGACAGATTGAAAGGTCTGTTAATCAGTGTTTCCTAACATCTTTTAGATATAAAATATTTCATATTACAGGTTAACCACAAAGTCATGACATTTGTGTGAAATGGCCTCTTTAAATAAAGTCAATTATACATTAAACCTCTCAAATTAAACCTCTTCTGTTGTAGTGTAAATCTGCACTGACATAATAAAGCACCAAAGCTCCACCTTCATGTCCGCCAAATATATCAGGACACAACAGTCAAAAAAAAAAAAATCAAAATTCATCCAGCTTTGTTACAGGCATTACTTTTTCTTTAAATTAGTAAAATCTTTCTCAGTCAAAAAGGTAAAAAGTTACTGTCTGAACACTTTCCACAACACCGTTAGATTTACACAGAGCAGTGCGATGACTTGGAATGCCCAAGGTGTGTTATTATCTTGTATTAGTGCACCACCTGCCTTGCTGTAATGATTAGATAACTGGCCCAGTGTGTGTCATGAAAAATGAAAGAAAGGAGACATTTTACTCTGATTAAGAAAAGAAATAGAATAAAAGAGAGAGCAAGGCCACCAGAATCCTGAAAAAACACTTTATTGGTTACAAAATGTTGACCAAAAAAGAAAACCTACAAAACTATCAACTGTGGTGGAAGAATTCGGTGGCCTATTTTAGCCTTGAATGAAAAATATTGAACCCAGAAGAAGTGAAATAGTGCATCTGAAATCTGTGTATCCAGTTATGACACTGAGTTATGTCCAAAGAAAAAAAACATCACCTGGGTATCTTTAAACTGATTTATTAACTAGTTGTTGTAATTTACCTTAATGATCTTGTTTTTCACAGTTATGACCTTTAATTACTGACACATTTTTTAAAGATAAATAATGAGCCTGATAATAACCTTTAAAACAGCACTAAATAACTCTTCCGCAGCCATGTCTCAGATGGTCATTGCTGGAACCGGTATTCTGCAGAAATATGCTACATGTTGACATGTGCCGTTCCACAGTCTTGACTTCAATATTTTGTTTATTTTTTGTTTTTATATTTTTTCCATAAATACATTTTACCTATTAAATAAATTCCCCCAGGACAGGAACACTAAATATGTTATTTTTACTTTCTTTGCATTGTCAGAGCAACAGGCAAATGTTTGGACACACCCAGAGGAGAAGGACCCAACAATGGCCGATAAGAACCCAGAGGATTTTTATATAGAAAATATCTGGGAAGGATCATAAAAATATGTTTAAATAATTAACAGGACACACTCGCTATAAACAAGAATACTGTATAAACATCCATTGACATCTCATTATGAAATAAGTTGTCAATTTGTACTATGGAGGCATTTTTCATCAGGGCAGCATAAATCATTAGAACACCACTTCCAGCTGCGACCTGAACTACTGAAGTTATTAAGTGTATTATAAGAGAATCAGAGGGTCGAGAGTGTCTAATAAGAAGCTCAACATGTTTTTTGGTGAGTATCCAGTTAGACAAGTTTCAACACAGTAGCTTAAAGTTGTAAAACTTATTTTGTACTGCTTTAAACATCAATAAACTACAGAGGGCCATGCCATGAAGCAGATGAAGGTGAAATCCACGATGAGCTTTAAATTCTCTGTCTGAACATAACAAAATGATTATAGTGACTAACACTGAGAAAAATTGTCTCCTGCCGCTAATTCAACTTTCTATAAAAAAGAAAAAAAAAACTACGTGGTTCTTTATTGCATGATATCCAACTTCAAGAAAACAGAAGTTTCCTCATAAGGAATTTTTGAACGTTGATGCCTGAAATAGTTATTCAATAATCACTTTCTGTTTGAACAAAGATGTATCCCTTTGATCAGAACATTTTATTAAGCTAACACACTGGTGTCAAACTCATTTTCACAAAGGCCACATCTGCATTATGGTTAGCTTCAAAGGACCAGTTGTAACTGTCAGAGCGTATAAATGTATGCAGTCCTTAAAATATTATTAAATAACTGTCTCTGTATTTGATTTTTATATTATATTTTCAAGTTACAAATGGCCCTGTGATGGACTGGCGACCTGTCCAGGGTGTACCCCGCCTCTCGCCTAAGACCGCTGGAGATAGACACCAGCTCCCTGCGACCCTGAACAGCAAGAAGCAGGTTTAGAAAATGGATGGATGGAAGACAAATACATACATACATATTGGAATACAAATGTCATATGCATGTTGCTAGTTGACATAAATCCTTTTCAAAAGGAAATGATGTAACTAATTACTACTTCCATAAAACATCAGACCTTAGAAAACAACAAAAATGAATAAGAAAAGTTATTAAAGAGGACTTTTCATACAAATTTCAGGACTTTGTGGTTATTTCTTAAGTATTAACCAGTGATATGAAACATTTTATATCTAAAAAACGTCAGAAAACACTGATTAACAGACCTTTCAATCTGTCTGCGTTAAAATTCGGGTGGTTCCGGCTCCTTCCGTCAAGCTGCTTCATCAGACTTCGGCAGCAGCTCATTCATATTCATTATTCGAATTTGCTGGACTCAGATTGGCTAACAAACTAGCCTATGAGAGCAAGGTATACTGTTTCCTGCCGTGCTGCGCATGGCAATATCAAACGTAGTGTCTTCCTGTTTGCTACGTCTTATGCTACAGCTTTTAGCCAGCAGCATGCTAGGCGTGGTTTCAACTGCGGGAGCTGCCGAATACTAACGAACAAAGGAGTTGTGATGAAACAGATACAGGCCGTTCGGACTCAGGAGAACTCGGGTGTTATCGCCACCTGCCTAGTTTGAGAGATTAAACTGAAAGAGAAATTGTTGACCTGTTTTCACACCCACTATGAAGGTAAGAACACCTGTGGAGCTAAAATATTCAACAGAAACCTCAGAAAAAACGTTTGTAATGGAAGGGCCTCTTTAACTTTGTTCAAAAGTATTCTCACAGTCAGGGTGGGAGGGAAAACCTTGGGTTAAAATACTAATAATACAGTTGATCCCTCCCTACCGATCTGTATCGATCATTCTTTGTAATCACTAGATCATGAAAATAGAAACAAACACAATACAAGAGCAAACATTAAATTAAAAACCATTGAATCAAATTAATGTTGAATTATGTATTTGTTTTCTGACATCGGTCAGCATGTCGCTGTCTGCTTTCAGGTCTTGTGCTGTAACAAATAACGTGGAGGGTCTCTGCGTGATCCATGCCTGCTCTTATTTAGATTCATGCTTGAAAGCATGTGCATGCACCAATAGGTGCTCTCAAACATGGACAGAATACAAGCAGCATGAAGTTGAAGCTGTGGAGAGGGGGCAGCATATGGTAAAAGTCTTCAAGTGCATCATCCTGGAACTTTGCTCTCAGGCCACAGTCGCTCAGTTAACTCCATCTGAAGGTGATGCGACGCATTGTTGGCGGTTAAAACAGCAAAACCTATATTTCAGAACATATTCAACCATCTGATTAAGTCGACCTGAAGTTGGTATCAAATTTTTTTGGGGGTCCTCCCTATGTTCAGACACCCCTATATACAGACACCTCTATAGCCCGATATGACCGTTGGTTTATACCTTCTTGCACCCATTTATTTATTTTTGGTATACTAGGCGTACATATGCCCAATCAAAACTTTCTGTAAGACTGTTAAAGGTCCCGTAATATTATGCTTAGTGGCAATCATTTAACAAGTATACGCTATTTCATTTTTCCAGAGATAAGATTGACTTAAAAAAAACAAAAAAAACAATAGGAAACTGTCTGAACATAGGGAGGGGGAACATAAGGGGGATCTGAGTATTGGGGTGTCTGAGCAATTTTGATCTCCCTATTATTACACTATTTCCTGTACCATTCATTTCCATTGATGTTAAAGCTACTACATAGACATTATCAGGCAGAATTGTACATTTGTAGACTTAAATTTAAGGTTTTTTTTTCCTCCATGAATGGTTGTTTTATCTCAGCGCAGTCTTTTATGAGAAAGCATAATATCCACAAGGAGTAAACGGAACATAAAACAGCTGAAGGGAAGAAAAAGAACAGTAATCAACGCTGTAAGTTAAAAGTAAAAGACTATGTATGAAAAAAAGCAAAGATCACAAAAATTGTTCATCAGCTTCAGGTTTGGGGGAGAGGGGGTGGGGGTTGCATCAGCCTCAGTTTTACCTTCAGAGACTGTAGAAATGATCAGAGGAGAAACTAGGATCTTCAGATGAAACAGGATATCTAATGTCTAATAAACCGTAAGCCCCACGTGTGTCATCTATCAATCTGTACAGGTGTTAAATAATTAATGATGCGCTGTTGCATTTAAGGTCATCTGAAGTTGTGTTTACCTCTTTAATCTCACAGTAAACTCAAAGTAATTCTTCTTTTTGCTCTGATCTGTAAAATCTTAGAAAATAAAAAGTTATTTTTTTTTACTTTTTTACTATAAATTTGAGTACAGTAAATATTTGAGAATTTCTGTGAGTCCAGACGATTAAATAAGTTTTATCTCTGATTTTTAAAGCACAAGTAGAAAGAGTTCCAGCTAATATAGACCCCCGGTGCCTTACTCTATTATAAAAGTTTTATTAAGATAAAACTCAATAAAATACAGGTTGTGATGCAGTTTTCTGCACTCAATATCTTATTTCTTGCAAATCTGCATTCATTTTTTTTAGCTGGTCTCCTCAGCTACGTTCATCGGGTGGGGACAACTTTCACCGGCAGAGAAAGTAAGAGGGGAGAGAGTTAATTGTCGAGGTTGCTGTGGGGAGTCCCTCGGCAAAAGAGATAACATGAGCGCTCCACCAGGGTCTTATCATTGAGCAGTAACCTTGGCTGCTTTTTTTTTTTTTGGTACAGAGATGCTGTGCACAACTCCCGGTGGTAGAGAGTGACATCATCTCGAGGTAACCAAATAGATAAGTGGGAGCAGGTTCAGTGGTTCGGGGAGTGGTTCCATTTTTAAGGTTCAGAGGGAGAGTGGTGGTTAAATGTCCATTAGCTGAGTTTGAAGATGATCTACCGGGATTTGGGAAGCTTCAAAGACGGGAAAGAATGCTTGCTCTGTTACCTCATGGAAAAACATTTTACCTTAAAAGCATTTTCAGATTTGTTTTTCCATTCTGTTCCGCTCACCCGAAAGGTTGTGGCTCTTTGAGCCGGATAGGTCACCAAAAACATACAGTTTAACATTTTTATCCAGTCTTGAAAAATATGAAACTTTATAAATACTAAAATTATGTAGTAGGTTTCAAGTTTCTATTAAAGGTGCAATATGGAATATCATCATAAAAAGCAATTTTTTTAAAGAGGCCCTTCCATTAAAAATGTTTTTTCTGAGGTTTCTGTTGTGTGAAAACAGGTCAACAACTTCTCTTTCAGTTTTTATCCCTCAAAATACGCAGGTGGCGATAAAACCCGAGTTCGAAAGGCCGGTACTTGTTTCATCACAGCTCCATTGCTCGTTAGTATTCATCAGCTCCTGCAGTTGAAACCACGCCTAGCATGCTGCTGGCTAAAAGCTGTTAGCATAAGACGTATCAAACAGGAAGAGACTACGTCTGCTGTTGCCATGCACAGCGGGGCAAGAAACAGTACACCTTGCTCTCATTGGCTAGTTTGTTAGCCAATCTGAGTCCAACAAATTTGAATAATGAATATGAACGAGCTGCTGCTTGAGGCCTGACAAAACCAGCGGAATTTTGATGCAGATAGATTGAAAGGTCTGTTAATCAGTGTTTCCTAACGTTTTTTAGATATAAAGTGTTTCATATTACAGGTTAATCCTTAAGAAATAACCACAAAGTCCTGCAGACCCTTCTATTTACCAAGAGAGCTAACGGTAGTCATTGTGATAGCTGTTTACATCCCACCAGTTGCTAACGTTAGCACAGCACTTAGCCTACTGCTCACAGCTGTAAACAAACAACTGCTTGCCCACCCAAATGGAGTCTGTATTGTTGCCGGTGATTTCAATCAAGCGTGTTTAAAGACTGTCCTCCCCAATTTCGCCCAGTATGTGAAGTGTGCCACCAGAGGGGACAAAACCCTGGATCATGTTTACTGCAACCTTAAACATGCATACAGGGCCACCCCCCTCCCCCACCTGGCTGGATCCGACCATCTCTGCCTGTCTCTCACCCCCACATACACCCCCCTCCGGAGGCAAACAAAGCCACAAACAAAGACAATCACCACCTGGCCTGAGGACGCTCTGCCTCAGCTACAGGCCTGTTTCTCAGAGACTATTTGGGAAGTATTTGAGAACCACAACCTCCAGGAATACACAGACACAGTGCTCTGCTATATCAAAAACTGTATGGACACTGTCACCATCAATAAACGGATTCGGGTTTTCCCCAACCAGAAACCCTGGATGACCAGCGACACCCAGGCACTCCTCAAACGCCGTAACGCCACCTTCAAGTCAGGCGACAAGCAACAGTACAGTGCTGCTCGAGCTGACCTGAGGAGAGGCATCAAAGAGGCCAAGGCAGCCTACAAAAGGAAAATAGAGGACCATTTCAACGACAATAACCCCAAGAGGATGTGGCAGGGAATCCAACACATCACAAACTACAATGACAATAACCAGGTGCCTGGGAACACAGATGCCTCGCTGGCAGAGAAACTCAACCACTTCTTTGCTCGCTTTGAGGCTGACAAACCAGCTCCAGCCTCATCACGCTCACCACCCCCCACCAGCACGCTAACACTTCAGGAGCATGAAGTGAGACGCGTGCTGAGGACTGTAAACACCAGGAAGGCTGCCGGCCCAGATGGTGTACCTGGAAAGGTACTTCAGGCCTGTGCTGACCAGCTGACTAGTGTCTTCACACGGATCTTCAACTGCTCCCTGCAACAGTCCATCATCCCCTCCTGCCTGAAGTCCGCCACTATCATCCCGGTCCCAAAAAAGCCAACCACAGACAGTCTGAATGATTACAGGCCTGTTGCACTTACGCCTGTGATCATGAAGTGCTTCGAAAGGTTGGTTGCATTCCACATCAGGGACTCACTTCCCCCCTCGGTCGACCCGCACCAGTTTGCCTACAGAGCAAACCGGTCCACTGATGACGCCATATCCATCGCTCTTCACACTGCACTGAGCCACCTGGAACACCAGGACAACTATGTGAGGATGCTCTTCATCGATTACAGCTCTGCCTTTAATACCATCATCCCTGGTATCTTGGCTGAGAAACTCTCCCTCCTTGGACTGTCCCCTTCCATCTGCTGCTGGATTACAGACTTCCTGACGAACCGTCCACAGACTGTCAGACTGGGTCCCCACCTCTCCTCCTCCATCACCCTTAATATTGGCTCCCCCCAGGGTTGTGTACTGAGTCCTCTCCTGTACTCACTGTACACACATGACTGCACACCATCTCATCTCTCCAACGCCATCATTAAATATGCTGATGATACCACCGTGGTCGGGCTCATCTCAGGCGGAGATGAGCTGGCCTACAGAGACGAGGTGGAAAAACTCTTGGCGTGGTGTTCAGTAAACAACCTCACACTGAACACCACAAAAACGAAAGAACTCATCCTGGACTTCAGGAAACGCAGCAGGGACCCTGGCCCACTCCTCATCAATGGAGAATGTGTGGAGAGGGTCCACTCCTTTAAGTTCCTGGGAGTCCACATCACCAGCAACCTCTCCTGGACTGTTCACACCACGGCGGTGGTGAAGAAGGCCCAGCAGCGATTCCACTTCCTGAGGGTGCTCAGGAGGAACCACCTGGACACAAAGCTGCTGGTGACCTTCTACAGAGCCACCGTGGAAAGCATCATGGCGTACTGCATCACAGTGTGGTACGCCGGGTGTACAGCAGCAGACAGGAAAGCCCTGCAGAGAGTGATCAACACAGCCCAAAAGATCACTGGCTGCTCTCTGCTCTCACTGGAGGACCTAGCCAGCTCTCGCTACCTCAGCAGAGCTGGTAACATCATTAAGGACTCCTCCCACCCCGGCCATCACCTGTTCAACCTCCTGCCCTCGGGCAGGAGGTACAGGTCCCACAAAACACGGACAAATAGACTGAGGAACAGTTTTTTCCCCAGAGCCATCAGTGCCCTGAACACCAAACAACGCTGACTCAGTACACAATAATATAAGGTGCAATATATAAATGTGAAACACAACGTGCAATACTGTTACTCCGGATAGTGCAATAACTGTTACAATATTTTCTAGTGCAATAACTTTTATTAACCCAGACCACTGTAAATATCTAAATGTCTACCGTTAAAATGTACATCATATTTTATTTATCTATACAATGCTACTATTTTAGTCTTCATACTTATTTATGTCTTTATACTTATTTCTGTTTAGTTTATTTCTTTTTACTTATGTGTCTGAGCACCAGGTGGAGCAGCGCTCCTAATTTCATTGTATGCACCGCCATATAATGACAATAAAGGCTTTTGATTTGATTTTGATTTGATTTGAAATTTGTGTGAAATGGCCTCTTTAACAACATAATCCCACCCAATCCCAAATTATACTTGAAGTAAAATATAATAAAATATTTTTTTCCGATGGGCACGACGCTGGCATCATGTTTACATCTACCAGCCAATACCTGGCAGAGTAGCGGGCACCATTGCGGGTGGCCTAATACGGTGAATAGTGTGTAGTAGTGAGGGTGGTACTGTGGAGGGTGGCAGAGTAGGTGGGTTGAGAAACTGCTCCGGAGCACCGGGGATTTTGTTGTCCTTCTCGAGGGAGGAGCAACTGGAGAGACTTAAAGGCCAGAGTGGATTTGGGTGAGGAATTTTCAAGGCATCAGAATGCTTGAAGGGGTGTCAAGCCCAACTGCTGGAGGACTTGTTCTGTTGTTGTGGCTGCGGCATAAGCGCACTGGATGTTGTTGTGGTGTTCATATTCCTGATTGTACCTTTAGAAGTCTGGACGTGAATTATTCCATCCCGCAACAACATCTTGAAAATGACAGAAACCCGGTCGGCTGAGATCGAGATCTATGTAACTTTACTTTCAAAATCACTGGGACATTAGACTGTTGTGTGAGTATTTCACTGTACAATTCTTACATATTTCACCTTTAAATCCATAAAAAATATTTGAGTGTATCAAAATGTTTGCAGGGGTTACATCTTCCTGTATGAGCTGCATCATTGAGAGTCTGTTAAGTTAGAGAAATGCAAAAATAATTGTTCTAGACAAAAACACCTAAACTTTGAATATTTTTTACAATTTTCAAATGAAACACAACCTCACTGAAAGACGATCATCCATCTGGTGCCGTAGATATTTTTCCCACTAAGGTGTATTGTAATAGGTAAAATTTCTCACAGATGGAAAAAAATGAAGGTTTTCGCTTTTAATATTTTTACATATATAATGTGTACAGAGTGTAAATTGGCACTATAACACAGATATATATTTAATTTACAAATTTAATATGAAAAATTGTTTGAAAATGAACACAAAATTTTGAAAAGTCAGAATTTCCGAAGCAGAAAAGTTGTAGGAAACCTGGTTTAAAGTAAATTAGAGCTGATATAAGGAAAATACATATTTTACAAATACATACAGCTCTCATTGTTCCATCTGCAAAAGTATGGCAATACACAATAATACCTTGCCTTCAATACAGTTTAGGGATCTTGTTTCCCCTCCATTTTCCTCCGTCATTAACGGTACAGTACCATGACTGCATGAGCAAACTCATCAAACGAGCGACGTTAGGAGTAACACTATGCTGCCTGTTAATTTGGCTGTCAATAATCTGTGAAGTTCAACAAGAACCTGATGTTTTGTTTTGATCTGATAAAAATCTTCCAGGTACAATAAAGCAATCAGATAAACATAATTTAATTTGATTGAGTTTTTTTCGGAATTATGCAGTTGATTAATTCAAATATTAAGCTGCGTGAGATGAAATTTGTGAACAGAAAGATTTGAATCTATTAGGGAACATACGTTGTAGCAAACACATCAAATAAGATGGAAAAAACTTTTTAGGAGATTATTCTGAATTTATTCGCCAGTCTTTGGCATGGCATCATCTCTTGCATCGCAGCTGCACTTTTTTCATCACGATCAGCTCTTAGTTTCTGTCAGACGTGACATTCTTTCCAATAAACTGCCTACAACCAAAGACGTGAGCATCCTTGTTACTGTCCCAATAAAGGTCATGACAAAAATCTAAAGGCTCTGACACTCTAAACATCTGGCTCGCACATGCTCTTATTAATCCATGAAATGCTGACATAACAGTCAGAAAAATCTTTGGAATGAGCTTTTTATTGGATAGAGATAACATAATAATTTCATTCTTATTTAATTATTTTGTATTTACATAAATGAACCAAAATAGAAATTGGCCTTGCCACCTGTACTTAGTGCTTAGATCCTCCACCAGAAGGAGGAAGACATGTGTAGAGTTCAATACAGAAGTTTTTTGAAGAATGTTCTAATCCTGGTTCTAATCCTGGTTAAGTACTCTAATGAAAATCCTGTTTTTTTGTGTTGTTAACATGTTCTTGTTGCATTTTTCTGATGCTAGAGGACATATCTTAAAGAGGCCCTTCCATTAAAAGCGTTTTTTCTGAGGTTTCTGTTGAATATTTTAGCTCCACAGGTGTTCTTACCTTCATAGTGGGTGTGAAAACAGGTCAACAACTTCTCTTTCAGTTTTTATCTCTCAAACTACGCAGGTGGCGATACAACCCGAGTTTGAAAAGCCTGTATCTGTTTTGTCACAACTCCTTTGCTCATTAGTATTCATTAGCTCACGAAGTTGAGACCACGCCTAGCATGTTGCTGGCTAAAAGCTCCATGCCAATGGTTCCACCCACAGTGCAGAGGCGAATTGCTAATGAGCTAATGTCACTATGCAGAAACTACTTCCTAGAAAACAAGACAGGTTTTGTGATTTTGGGTAAAAACACCATAATCATAATTTAAAGACCACTGAGACACTTTAAAATAGCTCAAAAGAGGATCAGAGTGGGTCTTTAAAGAGGTAAAGCTCATTGTAGGGTTAAAATGTATTAGCTCGGTTGTGCTACAACATAGTGTTTTACTTCCAAAAGGTAGTGATGTCAAAAAAATCCCATCTTTTTGCGACTTTCTACAGCAACAAATTGTCTAAAAGTGAAAAATATCAAATACCTGACCATAAAATAAATGTATTTTTTTATCTGTCTTTGGCAATGTCTTATTTTGTTAGTTTTATCAACCTAAAACTGTTGATCTTAGACACATTTGGTAGAAATGCATTTTTATAGCTTTTTGTTTTTTGTCTTTAAGTTTTGTTGCAATGGTGAGGTGGTGCACCCATCAAGATTCAAACCCTTGTCTGTTGGGGTTTAAGGGGTTAAATTATTGTAACTTTATTAAAGCAGAAACACTGTGATTTTTAAAAGATCTTTTTTACTCAAAAATTAGAGGAAATAAGTGAAATTAGCTTCTATGATACTTGGATGTTAAAGGGTTAAAATCCCACACAGAGAAAGTGATTGTTATACCACAGCCCAAGCCAGTTCAGTGATTAATAATGCATCCTTTAACAGCATAGATAACTTTACTACAGCTAAATACGGCAGGTGGGGGTTGGAGCCGAGAGCTTGTCATGCTTTTACTCCCGGTACTGTTGCAAGTCTACTGTGGCAGTTTTTCTTCTAACCCAGTTTCTAACAGAGCGTGTTTCACCTTGGAGCGAGCAGAGAGGCACTATTCAAATGGGGATAAAGTAGGCTGACAGTTGCTTTTCCCCCCGCAGATATGTCCTGCTTCAAAACCTAAACATCTCTCCCTCATTGCACCCGGAGAATAAATAAAGAAATAAATCGAACGACAAGCAGAAAAAGAAGAAATACTAGCATGGCTTCATCCTCCGGAGGATAACAAGAATAATGCCTTCATTTGCTGCAGGGGCCTCCACTCTGCACAAAGTATAGATGTGGCTTTTATGGCTGTAGTATTTCTGATTGGCATCCTAGGACAGCCATTTGAATTATT
Source organism: Pachypanchax playfairii (assembly GCA_006937955.1). Taxonomy (NCBI): domain Eukaryota; kingdom Metazoa; phylum Chordata; class Actinopteri; order Cyprinodontiformes; family Aplocheilidae; genus Pachypanchax; species Pachypanchax playfairii. The sequence continues at coordinate 8,132,362 of SSNP01000006.1, forward strand.
TAATAGAACTCCCATTCCCTTAGTGGAGCGAGAAAAAGAAATATGTTTGTGTTTGTGTTGTTGGATGTTTTCTACGGTGCCTTGCTCTTTATTGTCTTTACTTTGGCACTCTCTCAGGCTTAACCTGAGTTGAGCAAGGCTGTTGTTTTATCAGAAAAAAAAAAAACAACCAAAAAACCAAATGGGATTTTGATAGATAAAAAGGTAAAATAAAGGGCATATGGTTGCTTTGTGATAATTTTCATGAATAAAAAGAATTTGATTCAAACATTTCCAGCATCCAAACTTCAGCTCCTGAGGCACAGAAAAATTGTAAAACATCACAAAGGCGAGATGTCGAAGGATTCAAGGCCTTAGTATCTCACCAGCCTCATTCATATCCTGCTGTGGAAAATACCAAAAGGGAAAAGGAGAGATGAGTTAAAGTGTATCAAGCAGGTTAAACACAACCTTGCATTTTTACCGCAATAAACATTCATTAAAAACATTATCACTTATCACGGTTAATTGGTTCCAGTCCCCCCCGCGATAGGTAAAATTCATGAAGTAGAGATACACCAAGACACACATGATCCTGTCAATTTTGAAAATAAAAGCGATTCTTCAAAATAAAATACAGCGATTGAAAAATGCGATCATATTTGTGTATCTAAACAAACTATGGAGATGAAACTAAACACAACACACACACAGCGAAACGGAGTGTGCTGACTACATTGAGGGGGGTTGGGTCTTTGGGTGTCTAAACACAAACAAAGAAAGACTCTTTCCCCGAAAGAGTGAGAGAGAGAGGAGTTGTCAATTCAAGATGAACGATGTAGCAGGAGTAATTAAAACAAACTCTCTTCAATTATTTAATGATGTTATTTACAGAGAAGTAGAAGCGCGTGTGGACCGGCGTGGGGAAAGACGCATCTGGTAACAGGAGAAAAGCTGCTCGCTCCGAGTCGCGGTGCTTCCGCGTGCAGTGATGACGATAGCGTTGCATTGGTTGACTGATGATGGTAATGAAGGACCTGTGCAGTGCAATGAAGGTGACAATCTGACTGCACAGGTACTAATGAAAGCTTTAAAGATGCGCAGGAGGCACCTCATCTTCAGATAGAGGCGCTAGGTCATCAACCGACTGCGGAGGAAGTGTGGGGAGGTAAACAAACAGCAAAAAATGCAGTAAATATTTCTGAAAAATCAGCTTAGTGTTGAATCTGCGAAAGTCGAACCACGAAGTAGTGAGGGATCCCTGCATGTACACATGTATAGACACAGACTGGTATTTCATAGTATTTATCAAAACTTTGATTTTAAAACTGAACTTATTTGATATCCTTTAAGTCTTGAGCCTCTTTCAAAAAGCAATTCTGTAATATGGCAGCAAAGACAAGCCTCTCTTTACCCTGCCTCCATCCCTTCATATCATCAGTCCCCAAAAATAATGAGTTTAACTGAATTAATCTGGTGTTGCAAAACTATCAGAGGCACGGCAAAACAACTTAACATTGGTCATTAGTAGTGGTCTAAATTCCACCGTCAGCTGGTTTTATATTTAATCCGTCAAGACTACGTCACACCCTTGATCCACAAAGCCGACAGGATGTAACCAAGAATTTGGTATGTCTGAAAAATGTGAACATTTTTCACTCAAGATAGCCACAGAATTTGGAAACTTTCTCATTTTAGTTTCCATAAGTTGGAGAAATGGGAAACAACTTTGGGAGGACATATAATATTAAGTTGTTACTGATTGACAGAAAAGAGAACTTTTAAGGTATGACAAACTTGTGAATGAAATTAGAATCAATTGAAAACTAATAGACACAATCAAAACACTTTATGACTAAATTGCTACCAATTGAGTGCAATTCCAACTAAAAAATTATGGTATTATTCCACAATTAACTACTTAACAACAGGGCCAGCACAGTGACATATAGCTGTACACACACTGACTGTGTCAGCTCTGTGACTACCTTCCTCAATAGCTCAGAGGCTTTTAAGCAGCTGATTTGAACCCCCTACGTCACCTAAATCTTTTCAGAAATCCCACAAAGATGGTCACAAGTCATTTCAGACTAGGCTTGCAGAGTTTTGTGAAAAGGTCCACTGCGATGTATCTATTAAATATTGTATCCGTTTGAGCAGCAGTTTTCAGGTCAAAAATCAAACATCAAACTTCCTGTTTCTGTACTTTGTCTTTACAGATGGTGTCTTATCAAAGATTCTGAAAGTATTTCTGTTAATCTAAACCAACAGCAAACTCATAAACACATTCCACTGTGGTGGAAGTAGACACCGTGATCATCTCCTTTGGGGTTGTTCGCTTTACTGAGGTTACCTTAATGGTTCTAAGGGATCTTTAGATGTGACCATCAACAGTCAGAGAGAGAGGCCGCTGGACTTCTAACCCCCCCTCCATTCACTCATCTCCATTCTGTCTTTATCACAACTGATCGCCTCAAGCCTGTCTGACCTTGGCAAACAGATAAAACAGCAGACAGATAAGGAAGAAGGGGGCTTGGAAGGAGCAACAAAGAAAATAGCAAAACAGAGTCGCTTGCTATGAGATGCATTTTTTCCCTAAATTCTCACTGTTTGAAAACCCCAATTTATACTGCCAGAGATCTCCTCTGGGAGGCTTTATGATAGATGAACAGGACTGCTCTACCATGGGGAGGAGATGAAGTCTGGGATGACCCGCTTTTGTAAATTTGACTCCAGGGAAAAGGGAAGAGGAAGTTGGGAAACTTACGATTTTGCAGAGTGGATATCANGTGTTCACCCTCTGTAGTGACTTTAAGAGTGCTGAATTTATTAATATGTCATGTGTTCGGCTTATGAATTAGGTTTAAAGCACTGTGCATGCAATTATAAAGCAAGTAAGTATTTTTTTCTTTTAATTTTTTGAGCTTTCTTTGTCACTTCTGTCTCAAGACTAAGCTATACCGCTGCAGTATGCAGCTTCTTTCATTACATGGTTTTTGTGCTTTGCAAGTTGTTGTTTTTAAAGCATAAAATTTCCACTTTTAAAGAAAAGACTGTCTAAAGTGCCTGAAGATTTTTCTTCTTTTACTAACTGACATTTGCTGTGAAGCTCGTTTTGCATTATACCTACGCTAGGATGAGTTTGGTGCACTGCAAACAAAAAACGAGCAGCCAAATAGTACTTCACGTTTTCTGACTCATCATAGCAGACTAGGTCTTTCAAGAGCCAGGCAGCCAGGCCTTAAGGGTACACAAGCTAAGAAGCAGTGGTACAAACCTTCTGCCTGGGAAAAAAAAACTATAACAGTTGGCAGTATGATAAAAAGTAACACTTTTTTAGACTAATTTTTGAGACGTTGTGGATAAGATTAATACGGGCTCTTTAATAGGGGTTTGCATGCAAATACAAGTCATCCATAACTTTAAGATGTGTGTGTCTAGATTAAAATGTGCATTATACAGCAAAAGATTTCCATTTTTTAATTAGTGAAAATATTTACATTTAGAGAGATGAAGAGAAAAAATAGAAAAATGTAAGTCTAAAAAGTAAGTATAACTATGGATATACATACCAGAGACGGTCCAAAGTTTGGACACACTTTCTCATCGGATCTCCAGACCTTTAACCGGTAGTGTGTGTGAACTTCATTTGGATAAGAAGTGTTTTGATATTATTGATGTACTGTGTGGTTTACAGCTGAGTGTGTATTGGTTTACAGGTGAAGGATTTGTAGGTGTCTACACATTCTCACCAAGGGTGGGGCTTCAAGGGGGGTTGGGAGGGTGGAATGCCCCCGGCCTGGGCATCAGAGGGGCCCAGCTTGGAGCTATGATGTAAGAGAGCCAGGCTTCTACAACAAATGTGGGAGGCTGGAGAAGATGGGCCCTTCCATGACTTAAAACCAAAGGAGCATTGATTATGGGTACAGACTTTATTACCGCCCAATATGCTCCACCCCACCTGGCTCAGATTTGTTTTGCCAGTGATCCTCATAAATACATACGTGGTGATACTATTAGTTAAGTTAGAACAATAGAGATCAAAAATACACTTCTCAAGCATTGCGTGCCTACTTTCATTGTTGTATTTGTCAGGCTTTAGCTTTTGGGGTTCATATACAACATTCTGAGTGTAGGTTTTTTAATCCTTATGATGTCACACAAGGACAACACCAAAATTTGCATGTGTAGTGCATTTAAAAGGCAGTGTCATGTGGAGCCAGTTGGTGTCATAATGGAAAGTAGAGACTCAGGATGAATTAGAGGCTCCTCACCCCCCCAACAGAAGCCTTACCCCAGACCCACTGTTCCACCTAATATGTTTAATGAAGGCCCATGGCAAGAGTGAGCACCAGCAATAACAACAAGAAAATAATAATGGTAGTATTTCAAGTTGTGGGTTAACTATTAAGGTGTGCATTGTTTCTTTTGATGTGTGATTCTGTTTTACAGGCCTGTAAAAAGTATGTTATCCCCCCACCCCCTCCCCAATGTGTCAGATCAGCAAAAAGATATGAATATCAATGAATATTTACCTGAGTAAATACAAAAATCAGTTTTCAAATGATAATTGAAGCATTTAGAAAACCTGATGTGTTACTGAGCCAGACTCAGACAAACTGCACTCACTTGTGATTTAAAGAATCAGACGTTTTGATTAAGAACATAGATTTTAGCGGCGACGCAGTTTCCTCAGCCAGAAATAATAACCAAATTGTTTGTGCCTCCATGTCTCCTCTGTGATACAGACTAATGAAAAGTGACTCGTAATTGTGTTTTTCTGTTAGGGAGGCACGCCCTCAGCCAAGACAGAAAGGACGAAGGAGGAGCTTCGGTGTTTATTCACACAACCAGTCAAAACTGGCTGAAAAAACACATCAGCTGTTTATTACAATGCATAGAAACTCCGGGGGTGTATAAATGAGAGTCACTAAAGTGTTGTTAAGTTGTTTAAAGGCAGGTACATTGAGGAGTTGGGGGTTTCAAATTCTCTGCAATATACCAAGATATTAAAAACAAACCCATTGAGAAACCTGCTGAGAGTTGAACTCAGTTCCAGTCTGTCAGAGACGAGTTGTTCTCTTGATGTACAGTCCCTAAAGGTTAGCAGAGGGTCATTTTGGCTTTAAACAGCTTCACCAACTTGCTTGTGTAATCGTAGCACTACAGAAAGTCTTGCCCGAAGCTATCTCATTCCACTCCTCCATTTCCTCCAATCACGACAGCTGCATCTCAGCTCCGATTGGCCAGCTGCTTTGAGGAGTTCCTGACCTTTCCGATGGAACCCATGTGGCCCGATTCGGTTGGCTGGTTTACATCCTGTCAAACACGAGTCTATGAGGCAGCGAAAACTGTGCATCCCTTTCCAGAAAATGTCAAACCGTTGTGGCAGCTCTTTGCTGGCACCGCTCTGTGATATTATTTTGAAGGCTCTTGGCAGCGGCTGACACTTGTCTCGTGGTTGACCGGAAGAACTCTGATTTGCATTTGCATTTGCAGAGTGTGCTCGTTCAAATAAACAACATTTGACATGGTTCATAAAGATCAGATGTTCCAAAGAAGTTTGAGAATAAAGCAAAGAGATGTTGGATCATAGATGAAGTTAAAAAAAAAAAAAAAAGTAAAAAGGCACAAAAAGGAAAAGAAAAAGAAAATCTCTGAAGGCAGAGAGAGAGGAGTTGTTACACAGGACACTCCAATGCCAGCAAAAGCTCTACTTAGTAAGTTAATTACTCTTGCATTAATACTTTATTTGTGATTCATGGAGCTGACGGCAGGCTTGACACATGCATTTCATTACACTTGACTTGTGGGAATGAGATGCTTCTGCTGTCGCCTGTTTGAAAGAGATTTTGCATTTGCTACACAAGTTAAAGTCTCAACTTTACAAAAGGTTATCATGTGGCAGCACATGCATGTGTTTGATCCACGAGTCAACCGGTCAGTCTGGAACACGGATCCAGACTGAGCTGTCTGGCTTTTTGTGTAGATTACCATGAAATTCAGGGGTAAAGATATTGATTCTATGCCTGTCCTCGTTCATCCACCAAATGGCAATAACTAAAGTTAATTGATATTTGACTCAACCAGTCATTTCCAGTAAACATCTGCTCAATCAAATTTTTACGATTGAATCTTTCTTCGTGTCTTTGCTCCTGATGATCCATATGTTTGATTTAGCAAAGGTTTTTACTTTGTACACTCTTCCTGTTGCAACCCTCCCTATCTGTTCAGGCCCAGGACCAGCTCTGGGAGTACCCCAGCTTGTTGCCTCTCTATACCTAGAAACTGCCAGGGAGTAAGACCACAGAGAAAGTTCACATATGTCATGAGGGAGGATATCAAGGGCTTTGGTGTAACAGAAGATGGTAGTAAAAAACTGAGAAAGAAGTAGAAGGTTTGCTGCAATGACACCTGAAAGCAGCAGCCACAAAACCTACCCAACTATGATAATGGAAACAAATCTAATACCAGCTATGAACTCCAACCTACCATTTCGTAAACTTTCAGAGAAGACCCTTTTTAACACTTGAGTGCTTGTACAGGAAAAGGAAGACATTTAAAATTGTCTGTGATTGTGAACTACTACAATATGGAACCAAATGGGAACCAAATGGAAGTAAGGACCTGACTTTGTACCAGCTGTTTTGGTTTAAATGTTTAGAGTAAAGATAAAAAAATACATGTTTCTAAAATCTGTAAATCTAACTCAAGATTTTGATGTGCTATGTAACTTGAGTACTCAAACAATATTTGCGTCACAAAGTCTCTAGGTATCTAAAAATGTTCTGCACCACATGTTCTTCTATAGCTAACTGGATTCACTTTATATTTTCTGCTCATAGAGGGTTGGTCCCAGTATTTGGAAAACATGATTGTACTTCGGTGAATTGCTGCTCTCGCTCACTCACACACCCATAAAACCACTATCAGTGCTTGTCATTCAGTGCATCAACCTTTATTTAAATGCATTTGTATTCCATGTATCATACTGCAGAGCTTTGCTTGTGCCTTTTCATCCTCTTAAGATCTCTGCAGCAACAGCATCTTTGAATGGTTCTAAATTCAAGTTCCGAATGGAGATGCTCAGGTGTCAGTAGAATACAACTCGGTCCTAACCGTTCATCAAGCAAATGTTCTTTTTCATGACTCCAGGTATAAACAAAGTATTAAGGAAAGTATAGGAACAACATGGTTTGTGCTCTACCCTTTGGCTACGTGTACCTGCTGCTAAAAGTCAAGTATATCACAAGCCTTGCCACCCACATACTGCGGTATGGGAAGCCTCCTCACCACATGACTCATGTACCTGTAAACAAATATGTGTTGCTGTCAAAGCTCTAGTGTCTTCTCTACCAACTGGTGCAGGATTAATAACATATACACCAACAAAACCATCTACATTATTACAATACAGCACTGGATCACAAGTATCCTCCCTTACATCTTCTGTTGGCTGGTATTCAACATATATTAAGGAATGAAAACCATTACTTAAATAACATAATTAGCATACTCTTTTTTTTCTGAAATGACATTTCCCAACCCTGCCTGCATTAACAAAGGTCTGGGCTCTATTCTCCTCTGGAAGTGTCATGCCTCCACTAATGTCAGCATTAATAACTCAACATGATGTCAACTCCTTCTCTTATGTCAGGCAGGAGGTGCTTGGCATTACCCGTGCCCGTTGTTATGGCAGTTAATCTGGTCCTGAGTTGTAATACAGAGGGTGGGCCAGAACACAATGAGTGGGGAACCTGTTAAAAGAGAGACAAGTGATAATTATGGCTATGTTGTGTAGGAGAAAGGGCAGGGCCAGTCAAGGGCACGGCCAGGGTGTGTTGCGGTAAATCGTTCCTTGCATGTTGTTTAAAGGTGAATAGCGGAACACACGTCCTGTGTTTGGCATCTCTGTTTGATGGGTGGGGGGATTGATTTGATGAGTTATGTGTTAGTCAGAGCCTGAGTTGTCCCCATCATGATTTGTGTTGATACAGAATGTGCTTTAGCCATGTTGTCTTGTGTGCAAGATAACCTAAATCAATTTTCTGGTAAACACAATTTCAGCTTTTTCTATTAAAGATGAGCATCAGTTGACTTAAGGGTGCTTGATAAGTATCAGTTGTTCAGTGTCCATAAGACATAGTGCTTAAGGATTTTAAAAAATTTGTTACAGCTGAGACCTAAAGTCTAGTTTGTTCATGTCCTTTTAACTCTAGATACTAAAACTACATCTGGCTGAGCGTCTACATGTAAAACTGATTCATATTAAAGGGGGTATATATTTTATGAAAACTGTCACTTTTTCTGGGTTTGAGAACAAACGACATATTTTGGCATCTGACATACCAAGAAAAACACTCGGAATAATCCTACTAGTTCTCTTCTTTTATTCAAATTTGCAGAGAATAGTTGCACCATTTTTTATTTTTACTTTTTACTTTATGAAGACAGTTATTCAGCTTTGTTTTCATGTGTGCTAGTCTGAGCTCAGCTTGTCATGTTTATGACTGTACAGTCAGACTGTTGGGGTCTTTTTCATTCCCGACTATTTATGGTAGATTAGCATATTGGGAAAGATTGTTTGAAATTTAAAGCGCTAGTCTGAGCTCAGTTTATCTTGTCTTCTTTCAAGCTCTGTTTGGTTGGGTATAACAGCAGTTTTTTCAGTTCTTTGAGTGTAATTTATGTCTATACAGCCATTTCCTAAATAGCTGTGAAAATAAAAATATTTCAATAATACTGCTGTATGATAACTAATGAATATCACAGATATTTAATTAAGACTTTATAGGATGGTGTCAGCTTGGAAAAGGGGAGGGGGGTGTTGTGATATTATGTCAAGGTGAAAAAAGAACGTTAATTTTTCTACTCTCTTACACTACGGCCTTTTAGATTTCTTCATACAATCTGCATGAATAATCCTGAGGGGCATTACAGCGCACTCCACAGTGACAAATCTTATTATTACACAAAGTAGCTATCATTTTCAGTAAGATCCCATGTCACAGAACACCTCCAGGACACGTTGCACTTCTATAATTCCACTCAAAAGTGCTATCAGAGGGTTTTTCCAACAGCCTGCCATTCGTTCTTACTCTCTCAGTTGTGACTCGTAATTACAACAGGCATAATGTTGTAGCTTGAAACATTGACCACTTCAGGCAATTCAGCACCAGTCATCAATTATACCAGGTATTATTTAAAACTGAATGGGTTAAAAGTCAGATAACCAGCGCTGTTCTCTGCTAGAGCTGTTATTATGCTTCCGGTGTATGGTCGTAAAGATGGATACGGTGTTAATTACCTCGTCTAATTCTTTGTAAGAAAGCTAATTATCCAAAATTGTTGAGCTGCGGTTACTTGGCGAAATGAAAAAAAAAAAAAAAAAGTTTCTATAGGTACTGTATATTCAGTTCCTTTTTACTATGAACTGGGACCTGTTGGTATTCAGTAGCGAGGGAGCTACTAATAGACATCTTGATGCAATTCTGACAGTTAAACTCAATTAGCAAGTTGCAGTATTTATTCTTAATCTGAACTAGAAACACTGTCCTACAAATAATGTATCAAACAGGAAGCTTGCTGAACTCCAAAAAGGCTTTTCTCTCTTGTTTTAAACAACAAGAATTGTTCATAACTTTCCTCAGAAAAAAAATTGAAAGTTTGACCCCCTTTAAGCTTTTGAGGCAGATAGTCCGGTGGACTCGGTTCGATTAGGGACCAAAGTTGCAACATTGTTGCTGTTTTTAGTTGGTGCGGTTTGGATTCACACTGCACTCTCTGAACCGAACCAAATAACCTTTGGAGCATGTTACACCCCCGCCTGTGGTGGTGCTGTGGAGTTTCTGCACTACTTTTTTTATTGTCGTTACTGCACTTCCTGGCACTGCTGTGGGAGAGTGAAACATAAACAAACTTGGACTAGCAGCAGATTCTGGTGATTTTGGGATTTGTCTTTTTGGGATTCTATGAGTTCAGGGTGAGAGAAAAACGTGACAGAGAACTACACGAGGTGGCTGAGACGGCAGCACAATATAGTCCACTTCCTGCTTTTGGTGCGGTCCCAGTGTGGTTGCGTTCACACATGCAATCGAACCGCACCAGAGTTTGTTTGAATCGAATCGAGACACACGTTTTTAGGGGGACTAGAGTTCGATTGTTTGGTCCGAATCAGTACCCGTTCACACTTCCCCAAACGAACCGGACTTTCTGTGCAAACGAACTATAGTTCGATTCAAGCGGACTAAACAGGGCTGGTGTGAATGCACCCTTAATCTGTCCTCCTTCTGTTATAGTCAGATGTGTTCTAAAATCGTTACTGCATTTTTATTGGTTGACATAAACACTATCATTATGATTCAAAGCCCCATTATTTAACCTTAAGCCAATTTTCCCTCCATGCAAGAAAAGTAATATGTTGGTTTGGATCAAAGATCTGATCCCTAACACAGTATGCATTTGCACAAATGTATGAATGTGCCTGTTTGTATGGATTTTAAAAAATAGTGTGTGTACACGAGCAAAAGAAGGAGAGAGATGAGTTGTTGTGCGTCTTGGCTCTGCAAGTCAGGAATTGATCGGCCGCATGCATTAGCAGATTGCCTATTGATGAGGGAGAAGATTTATAATGCTCTGATTGATGGCAGCAATCTGAGAGTATAAATAAATGAATATGTGTCGGCCCTGGTTGGTGATGGCAGTAAAGCCTTGATTTGCAAGCTCATTTGCAATTGCAAATGTCACATTTAGTATGCCCTCATCACCAGGCATCACTGACTTATAAAGTATACAGTGAAGTCAAGTGTCAGGCTCAGTGAAAAGACGTCTCCACGGTGTTCTTCAAATACAGTCGCACAACAATGTGTTACCGCAGAAAAACTTCCCTGAGCATTTCCTTTTTTAAAACTCTTGATTTATGTGAAAATGTACAACAAAATAATTTTTCTCATCTTTTTTTTGTTGCTCATCTATACCAAATTAATTCTCCTCTTTAATTTTCAATTCACTCTATTTGGTATTATTGTTTTTTAACAGTATATCAGATTCCAGGAAGCTAACTTTGATTTTATCTCTTTAGTGCTAAAGTATTATACAGGACAATTTGTGTAAAAGTTTTTAAATGTGTTCAACTGAACTGTCATGGCACTTTGAGATTAAAGTTGTTTTAAAGAGGCCATTTCATACACATTTCAGGACTTTGTGGTTATTTCTTAAGTATTAACCAGAAATATGAAACATTTTATATCTAAAAAACATCAGGAAACACTGATTAACAGACCTTTCAATCTGTCTGCAGTAAAATTCGGGGGGTTCCGGCTCCTTCCGTCAGGCTGCTTCGTCAGCAGCTCGTTTATATTCATTGTTTGAATTTGCTGGACTCTGATTTGCTAACAAACTAGCCTATGAGAGCAAAGAATATTGTTTCCTGCCCCACTGTGCATGGCAACGTCAGACGTCGTGTCTTCCTGTTTGCTACGTCTTTATGCTACAGCTTTTAGCCAGCAGCATGCTAGGCGTGGTTTCAACTGTGGGAGCTGCCGAAAACTAACGAAAAAAGGAGTTGTGACAAAACAGATACAGGCCGTTCGAACTTAGGAGAACTCGGGTGTTATCACCACCTGCGTAGTTAGAGAGATTAAAACTGAAAGAGAAGTTGTTGACCTGTTTTCACACCCACTATGAAGGTAAGAACACCTGTGGAGCTAAAATATTCAACAGAAACCTCAGAAAAACAGTTTTTAATGGAAGGGCCTCTTTAAGACCACAAAAATTCACTTTAGTCTTGCACCATGCTCAAGTTTAGCTCATAAATCTAGTCTAGTCTAATTGCATTTTCCCTAATCTGAGGTTGGATTAAAACTTAGATTGCTTGTGTATTGCATGATTAGCACTGGATCAGTTTTGAGTGGTCTGAAGAATTTAAAATTACTTCCCTCAAAACAAACACATAGAAAAAAAGTTGGGATATCATGTAAATTATAAATAAATATGAATCAAATTACTTACAACTCTCATAAGCCCGTTTATTTAATTGATAATAGCTTATTTTGAATTTAATGGCAACAACACGTCTTAAAGTTCTTCGTTATGTTCATATCATCTGATATCATCCAGGCATTAACCTCCAGTGCTTAGTAAATCACGTTTTCTTAATTGACAATGCAACTGGTTTGGTAATATATCTGTCATAAGATAAGAAAAAAACTGGTAAAGAAAAGTAAAAAATAACAATATTGTTGGAATTTATGATATATAAAACCTTCCTGAGTTCTGTCATAATGTTTGTGACGTTTGAGTAGTTTTGTGATTTAAACCTGCTTGCGTTATTCTGATGGCATCAGCAGGGGTTAAGAAACAACAAGAGACCTTAAATTGAGTGTTGAAAATGAAATGAAAAGCCTTTCAGTCACAAATGAAAACTCATTAATTTATAAAACATTAATACAGACAAATGATTCAAAGCATTTTAAAAAGGACTTAAAAATACATGCAACAAAGGAGCGTTGCCTCTTAATTAGATTTAATGTGAAGTGCAAATGCATAATTCATTCTTATTTTTAGAAAATATTGAGTTTAAATCTGCTGTGTTTTAGCAGCACATCCCCCTTTAAGGTAATTTAATGTAACCTTGTACCCGTCGAAGCACGACAACAGCAGTTACAAGGACACTCCAGCAATTTCCTAGAATTTAACCTTAACAGTTAAATTATTTACTGTGGGGGCATATTGTCTGACCTCTACTCTCCTCGGTCCCAAACCAACCAACCCCCTCTTTCCTCCCTCCACTGGCTTCTCCAACCTCTGACACAATCCCTACCCCTCCTTCAGCCGTGCTGAAGGAATCTAATCACATATATTTAAGACGACAGAGCCTGATACGAACTTCCTTCTGCAACCAGAGTAAAAGTGATATGATTTTATCCACTGACGGCGTGCAGTGAATCCAAACCAGAGCCAGAGTACATTATTTATCTGCCTGGAAGGGACCCCTTTGCCCTTGATGATTTTCACCCATCATCAATATTCTCTTTTGGGTTTTGATGGGAAGATAGTTACCAGGAGATAGACGATAGTTAAGGAGGTTGTCTTCAGCTTTATACATTAAAGATGATGGGCCCCCTATTTCTCAATTGGACGGTTTACGCTGCAGCTCCTCTCTTTCGTACGTTTATGTCTCAGTAGTACTCCCGACTCTTAAAGAAAGGTTTATTTTGTATAACAGACCATAACATTTTGAGGCTTATGGCTCAGACTGGCACACTAAGCAAACCAAGCTCAGATTAGCACATGCAAAAAGGAAATGAAACTGCTTGACTGGAAGTGTTGTTTTTCGGGGGCAATTCTAACTATTTCTCCAGTTGTCAGTTTGATAGTGATAAATACTACTGTTCACTCTTAAAACTTTGTATTTCTCTGCCTGTCCATAGTGTTGTATTGAAGTTTTGCTAGGTGTGTTTAAGTCAGAATATTAAGTTACAAGCTGCATTGTGTTGTGGATTTGTTCTTATTTTGTAACATAAAGCCTGACGCTGGAGTTTACAGGTGACTAAATAGCATCAAGGAGCTCTGAAGGGACTCCCTAATCATTACACCTCCACCGCCGTGCTTGACTGTTAGTATGTGTTGCTTTGCTGTGGTGCTGTTCTTTGTGTTCATCTCCACTTTGGTCTCATCTGTCCAAGATTATTGTTCCAGTTTTTTTTAACCTCATCCAGATTTTCCAAGTAGTTTATACACATTAACCACTCACTCAGAGTAAATTCTATGGTATAGGTATATCTCACTTTTTGTATCAAACTTCTTATGTTCTCACTCATGTATCTATAGGAATTGCAAGAGAAGTGAGTTTAACAGTGTCTTGATCAGGGGCACTTTGGCAGGATGAGGGTTTGAGCCCTCAATGAGCAGCCGACAGTAGTTTTTTTTTTTTTTTTACAATAATATGTCATGTAAGTAGTATTGTCATATATTCATTTAAGTTTTTTGGAAAAAATCTTAATTGTCATAACTTTTTCTTAATTATGAAATATTTTTTTTCGATTCTAGGCTGACAGACTTAAAACACTGAGCTTCTACGAGCATTTTCTAATACACACACACACACACACACACAAGTTTGTTTTGTTATCCTTATGGGGACCGTCCATTGACTTCCATTGATTTTAGTAACTAGATTTATACCCAACCCAAACCCTTTTACTAACCTTAACCATTACTGATCTATAACTAACCCTAAGACTAACTAAAACTCTATTCACACCATACCTATAAACCTAACCCCTAACCCTAAAAAGGGGAGTTCCCCTTATGGGGACCAGGCTTCGGTCCCCACAAGAACCCTCGGACCCCAGAAAGATAGTAAAAGTCAGGAAACTGGTCCTCAGGAGGTCAGAAATACAAGCCCACACACACACACACACACACATAAATGTGCATATATATATTTTTTGAATATTACAGGACATTTGCTTCTTAAAAGCTCTGGTTTCATAGATCTGATCACCCTTACTGAAGATCAATTATCTGATTAGCTGTTCGCTGATTAGCTATGTATTTTCTCATTCCCTAAAGAAGCCAAAAAGGTGGGACGTCTCACTGTGTCTCCGCATTTAGATTTTGTTTTTATTTAATTAAAAAGGGCACAGTGTGTTTTTTAATCTGTTCGCTTTCAGGTCATGATAATGACAGAAACATTCATTTAAGTCCTGCAAAGTAAAGCGGAAAAATAAAGAAGCTAGTTCCGTTTTCACTTTAATTTCTTTATTTCTTTCTTTCTACATTTTTTAAGTAACATTTGCAAGACAACTTCTTAAAAAATATTTTTAGAATTTTTACATTTATAGTTTCTGAATTTTGAATAAAATTTGAAAGCTTGAAATGTATTGGTTTTATTTGTGTTTTTTATCTTTAGTCAAACATTTATCACCCAAAACCCAACAGATGTGTGTGGAGTTTGGTGTTAAAGTGAATAAGTGAAGTTCTTGGAGGAACCAGGCCTCCTCCTGGACAGAGTGTATAAATGTTTCTCCACAGCCAGCGGTCTCTGCATGCTGAGCAGTCTGTCAAGCTCCCCTTCCTGCTCCTGTGAAGCAAACAAATGCTTTTGCTGATTCACATGCCACAGCAGCGTATTCCCAGAGCACCCCGAGCTTAGTAAAGAATAGCAAGGAAACATCGGGCCATGTGATCAAAACCGTGACTGAACAAGCGCCGAGCTGCCCCCTATTTTTCACAAACAGCCTCTGGGTTTAACATCCTTCATCCCTCCAGTGAGCCTTTCCTCTCCAGAAGCCACAACACTCAGACAATACTTGGACTCTTGAAATGAGACTCGAAGGGTTCTACGTGTAATATCCTGGTTGTTTCACTTTTAATAACATTATCTACTAATAAACACCAGCCAAATCAATGATATTTTAAATTCCTGTGATTTATTATGTAGTTAAGTAATTTAATTAATGCTTCTATAGCTCAATTTTTTCCCCTCACTCTGCATGAATAATTTACATGTTCTCGTACTTAAAGCACCGAGGATCAGCATTAGTTGACCTACTGCTCTGCTCAAAACACAGATCAGCTATAACATTAAAAGCTCTGGCGTGAAGTGTAGAACATTGATTTTGTTACAGCGTTTCCTTAGTAACTTTGGGTCCTTGGATAACAGTGTCTAAAAAAAGTTTGATTAACAATTTAACTCTAAGTTTATATTATCTTTATGATAATGTTAAATTCTATAATGCCAGTTTTGTTCTATTGAAATATTTTTATCTTTGTGAATAAATGCCTTATAAAAGACTGTGCTGACAATAAAATTGATGAAAATTTGTAAAACATCTAAGTATGCGTCCCCAACGTCTACGTCTGTTTCTAGGTAGCAACCAAATCCACATACAACTGGCCAATATTAGGCTGCAGATTTCCTGCTTCTTTAGATGTGGAGAAAAAACAATTGTGGCACCAAATAGTACGAAGAAGAACACAGAACCCTTCGAAATGGTTACATTTTTATAGCCCAAACACATTACTGTGAATGTTGTTGATTGACAGGTGTTGTTCCCCCCCAATTTTTTAAGGCAAGGTTCAAGCCTTCAACTAGTGACAGTGAATTTAAAGAGGCCATTTCATACACATTTCAGGACTTTGTGGTTATTTCTTAAGTATTAACCAGTAATATGAAACATTTTATATCTAAAAAAACGTCAGGAAACACTGATTAACAGAACTTTCAATCTGTCTGCATTAAAATTTGGGTGGTTCCGGCTCCTTCCGTCAGGCTGCTTCGTCAGCAGCTTGTACATATTCTTTGTTCGAATTTGCTGGACTCTGATTGGCTAACAAACTAGCCTATGAGAGCAAAGAATACTGTTCCTGCCCCGCTGTGCATGGCAACATCAGACGTCATGTCTTTCTGTTTGATACGTCTTATGCTACAGCTTTTAGCCAGCAGCATGCTAGGCGTGGTTTCATCTGCGGGAGCTTCCGAATACTAACAAACAAAGGAGTTGTGATGAAACAGATACAGGCAGTTCGAACCTGGGTTTATCGCCACCTGCGTAGTTTGAGAGATAAAAACTGAAAGAGAAGTTGTTGACCTGTTTTCACACCCACCGTAGAGCTAAAATATTCAACAGAAACCTCAGAAAAACCTTTTTTAACGGAACTTTAAAGTTAACTTTAAAATTAAAGGTTGGATATGGAACATGAACACCATAGCGACATCTGGTGTGTGGATGTTGTAGTTGCAACAACAGAACAAGGTTTCCAGCTGTCGGGATGCAGGTTCAACATTTCTGTGTGAGTTTTGATGCTGTGAAGATGTTTTATTCTGGTCCATCTATTGTAGCTTCACCTAAACTGACTCTGGTTTTTGATCTTCTCTGGTCGCTCCTCTTCTGTGAAGGATAATGAAATCTCCAGGACTCTGAAGCAGCTGCTTGACTTGCCGACTCCGCCATTTTCCACAGTACCAGCATCGGACTATTTACTGTATTAGGCAACCTGCAATGGTGCTGCTGTTGGCTGGTAGATGTAAACATAATGCCAACGTCGTGCCCGTCAAAACAAATATTGTATTATAGTTTCCTTTAAATATAATTTTTATAGAAAATACTGTACTATAATTCTGCACCCATCTAAACACCCCGTGGAGGTATTATTTTGTTTAAATATAGCTTTTAATGAAAATGTTTCATATTCAACCTTTAAGTAAAAAACTGCAACAAGGATCCAGTAAAATTCCCTTTGAAGAAGAGACAATACTGGAAATATCAGTATTACACAGTATTTTCATGGCAATTAAACACAAAAATTGCATCTTTCTTCACCTCAACACATTTCACACAACCCATTTACTGCCTGTGATAAACAAAGATTGTCAGAAAACATCCCAATGAACGAGTGTCTTCGCATTGCACCATATGTAACACTTCTAATTGCATATCGATTCATGTTAGTCACCAATTACACTTAATATAACAGAGTTACATATGGAGAAACAGATTGTTTCAAATGGTCTGTTAATTACAAAAAATTTCCTTTAATTATCAACACATTACAAATCGTATTCTCTGTGTAGTGAAAGAATTGTTGTGAGTTAGCAGAGAACCTGTAGGCACGTTTACAGAAGTGGAGCAAAAATGAGGCATGACTGTAATTCACATGTGAAGAATTGCAGCGACCCGTGTTGCTCGGGTTGGCCTTTGTCATTTTTTTCCCTCCGCTGCTTTCTATGGTTAGTCCAGCCCTCTTTGGAAAGATATTGACCCTGAATCCATCCACGCTGAAACCCAGATGATCCCTCACACCGATCAGGAGTTACTGAAAGAAGAGAGAAACGGAGGAGGAAGCTGAACAACACCATAGAAAATGAAACCCAAGAACAAAGCAGGAGACAAAATAATCCATATTGCTTATTAACTGCACTGTTAATCTGTTTTCATGTGTGATTATATTCATCTCAGGATGAGTAAGGCTGGCTGCCTGACCCCTTGCTGCCTCTCTGTGTATTTATAGCACTACAGGCATCAAGGTAATGCCCAAAGTATCGACTGTGCTACGCTTAAAGCTATCGATCTGGGTTCAAAGGTAAAGGCTGAGATAAAAGCAGTGGGAGAGAGGTTAGAAAACTGGATTGAGGGTGGTGGGCTCATTTGGCTTTGTGGTCGTGTGCCATTTCAGGGAGAGAATCACTTTCACAGATACGCTTCCGATACAGAGAGAAAAGGAAATCGATTGGGAGACAATGTAGACATTGTAAACAATGTTAGAAGTGGTTGTTGATTATCAAACAGTTCCCACGCTATTTATAGCTTTTTTCTTTTGTATCTTAAAAAGTTTATCAACATAATTAAAGAAATAGTTAAGCTTTTTCAAAGTCTGGTTCTATATAAAGTTTATATGTAAGTAATATTTTCCCTTTTGTAGGTAGCTTTTTGAGCGACCTCAGTTTGGAGAAATAAAGATTAATTCTTTAGATCTAGATCAAAATTAGTTACAGCTATCTTAAAACAACTTCAGCTTGTTTTTTTTACATGGATATTTCATGTGATTATTCAGGCAGAAACATTACAAAAATCTTGACAGATGTGCCCCTGTTAGCTAGCTAGCTGCATTTCAGACCCGATTTGTTTATTCAATCCAAAACTAGTTTTAAAATGGTAAAAGTACATGAATTGCACAAAACCCTATATGCACCAACCATAAATACACTTGGATGTTCAAAGTTTTCATGAATCAGCATCTAAATTGTCTGCACAAAAAAAACGTTGACTTTTTGAGAAAGGACTTTAATTTGAGTGTTTCTGCTTTTTCTTTTCGAAAATGTTACCAAATATATTAACCAGTCGTTATCCACATGAATGTAAAAAGCATTTACAATGATTGATGATTAAGTTCACTGGTAAAATCTCAAACAGGTGTCCTATAAAAAAAAAAGAAAAATAAGAAAAAAAAACACAGAAACAAACACAACACCCACCAATCTTTTCCAAAAATATTATATTAACTCCTTGTAGCTATGCTCCAATGGCCTGTGACCGTTGTTGTCTTAAAGCAACTCCAATCTCCTCACTTATACAGCAGTTTATACAAATGCTTTTTTTAAACTTAATACACAGTTATCAGTTTCATATTACATGGTTTTTCTGAAAAAAGTGCTTACGCTAGCTAGCTGTTGCACCAGAAGGCTACAGCTAGCTGCTACCACCCGATTTGTTTAAACCTCTCTGTAAATGATACAAGGTTGCTGTTGATGTAAAGAATTAAAAAAATGAGTGATTTAATAAAAGTCTGTGACATTTGAGATTGAGTTTGTTTTAAAGACAGCATTAACCAACTTTGGTTGTAGTCCCATTGTGACTAGCTGTTAGCTAGTCAGATCAGAACTAATAGCCACTTCTCGAAATTCAGGTTTAAAGACAACAGGTAAGACATACATTATTCATCAGTTCTGAACCCCTTCATGGTCAATCAGTTTCCCAAATGTTCAGCAGAACATAAATGTTCTTTTGATCATCTTCTTTTATTATGTTGCCACTTTTAGCCTCCACATGTTACTATTAGCATTTGAACTAATGGGAAGAGTATTTCTGCTTGATTTACTCTACAACATTTCTAAAGATCTTCTGAGAATGTCTTTGGATATTCTTGAATAGACAGGCTAATATGCTCGCTTAATGGTTTTTGGAGAATCTAATTAGTCATTTGCGAAACGTTTCACTGTATCATCCCTCGATGACCTCGCGATGCAAAGCATAGCAGAAAAGAAAACAAACAGCTCATTAGTCATTAACAACTGAACAGGGATAAAATATTTTAAGATTCTCCTCTAAAAAATAGCTGAACATTTGACTTTTTTCAATTATTCCACTTTCATGTTTGGGAAAATGTAAGTAGATACAATATTTTTAACAAAACACATTCAGGTTAACTCTACTCCACACGCAGGTTAGTAAATCCACCGAAGATTAATTTGTATGATTATGACCTAAATTAGACACTTATTATTTGTGGTGTTAAATCCATTTGTGTTTGATTTCCCTGCTAATTGCAAACATCCACCCACACATCATTTTAAAGCATGACAGAAGCAGAGATGAGAATTTACTTTTTCTTTTTTTTTTTTTAATACGCATAAACCTACGACTGACTAATTTACTGAGCCCCCGATGGTGCAGCATCTACAGGCTGTTAGATGAGCAACAAACATTTCTTTTTTTAAATTTTAGTCAAAACTGATAACTTTTTTTGGAAGTTAAACAACAACTCAGTGAAGTTAAAGTTTCAGGTACATCAGGGACTCCTGCAGTAAAGAACTCAGTTTAATGAATTAGAAGTGCAGCAGGTAGAGAATACTAAGGGCAAAAAAAAAAAGACTATGCACACCGCCAAACTTCATTCATTCACAGTTAACTCCAATAGTTAAACATTATGGAGTGGTTGTCTGGCTCCAGCAACCCTCCAGACTTCGAATGCTTCTCTGCAAAAGCATCAACAGCAGGAAGGGCAATGGCTGAGGTCACACAATATGTTCAAGTTTCAGTCACAAATATTACTTTAAAATTAAAAGTTGCCGTTTTAGTTCATTTCTAAAACAACAGTTCTTCTACTTCTGCTGTTTTTCTGAAAATGTTATGGGTTCAACATCAATTTGTGATAAAATTACTAAGTTATAAATCATAAGAAGAATTTATCTCCCTCTTTTTAACATGTTCAACGTTTTTTTTTTCCAGCTCTTTAAAACAAGCCATCTGGTGCGTCATGTTTTCTCTAGTCATTCACAATGAAATGACAGATATTATTTTTAAATTTATTTATTTATTGGTTTTGAAAGCGACACAATTTTGGCTAATGAGCGAATATGTTCAACTGCAGCAACAAATTCTACGTTAAAACAGATTAATCCCAGGATAAACACTGGGACACTTTTCCGGGGGCCCATGTGTAGATTTAGTTCTTGTGCTCTATAAAATACGTACTTCTTCACGTTGCTACAACTTTGCTCAAACTAGAAACGCAAAACGAATAGGAGATTTAAACTGGTTCGTTCATATATTTACATTGTGGCTAGCTGGGCTGTATCACCAACGTTAGCTTGTATTTAAACAGAAACAACAACTGGATATTCAGGTTTTGCTGTTATTTTTATTTCTGTTGCTCACATCAATAGAACTGCAATGAAATATTTGTCAAATGTCACCAGCAGTTAGACTGCAAAAATCATTTGTTAATAAGACGTATATCACTTGTCATTTACCAAATTTTATATGTAACTTAAGCTAATGGTGCTTAAGCTAACAACCAAAAAACCTTTCCAAGCTCAAGCCAAATTGTTTAAAAACAGTTTGAAATAGTTTAAAAAAAGAAAAGGGTCAGTAACAATATTTTGAAATATTTTTTTTTGTTAGCGTTCATACCAATAAAAAGTTTAAATGTTCTTTACTGCTGCTTGTTCAAAGTAAAGGCCAGAGCATATTGGTATCATATGATGCACTTTAAAAAAATACAGCTCCATTATTTTCACTAATGACAACCACACTGGCAGCATCTGACTACAAATGAGAACATGTGGCATCCTGGGGATGTTTTCAAATATCGATGCTCATGAAAAAACGGATTTTTTGTGCAATTACTTCCTGCTTGTGCATCTGGGTTCCGCCCCCTCACTGTAAACAAATGGGACCTTTTTAGGACCAAAAAGTAGCCACAAATATTTAGTACAGTTATTATAATTTATAGATCATGGATTCATAACAAAGGTTATTTCAAGGCACTTTACATAAACAGCAAGCCCAGTTCACATCAATAGGTCTGCATTTGAAGTTAGTGATTTTGAAAATTTTTGACTAATCATAATAATCAGATTCAGTATGTTATGAAATGCCAATTAGTAAAACGTTTCCTATCTAAGCAACCAGCTGATAGGGTTGAATCATCATTTCCACACAATCCTCCATCCTGAGCAGCACGAGGTGACAGTGGAAATGATTGACTCCCTTTTAAGAGGAAGAAACCTCCAGCAGAACCAGAACCAGGATGAGAAGCTTCCTGCCTTGACCGACTGATCTGAGAGGACAGTAAAGAGACAAACATAGATGGACTTGAGCCAGTTGTCACGTCTATGGAAAGATAAACAAATATAAAGTTAAGGGCAGCAACAATAACAAATATCGAAAATGAAAGTAAAACAGCAGAGAGAATAAATGTGGTCAGAATGTCCATAGCAGCATAACTAAAGGGATGGATCAGGATAACATGAACGACTCATCAAAAATAAACATGACTGATCAAAAATGAACAAAATATCCAGTGCACAGACTCGACAATATGGCAGCTCCTATAGTAGGGCGTTATTTTTGTCCAGCAGAAAGATCCGTTGTCTATCTGATCATATGTTAAATGACTAACTAGGGGTGTGATGGTTCACGGGAATATGTTGAACCGTTCGGTTCAGCCCGTTTGGTTTGGTCCACTTGCGTACCGTTTCGGTGCATTTTTTTTTTCATAAATGTATTATTAGTGTGATATTAAGTGCAGCGGAAGCAAGTTTCCAGGCAAGTTTCTGTACAGACGCTGCATTGCGTGACGCATAGTGGAACTTCACAAACACATTGAAGTAAATACATGAGCTGAGGGGTGTAACTGCATATGAACCGTTTAGGTACTGAACTGTTAGTATAGTGCAGATGTTGACCGATTCGATAACAGCTAGTTAACAAGCTTGTTTTGCACGTGGAGCATCTTCAGTGGCGGACAGGAAGTTTTTTGTCAGCACCGGACTCTCGCGTGAGGTTTTTTTTTCCTCTAGCAGACGTCATGGCTGATGTAAACAAGCTGGAGCTTGAACACCCTCATTTATCTACAAGGTCTCCTGTTTGGTAAGTTAAGCAGTATTCTATTTTTTATTTCTATTTTTATATGTTCTCTTATTTTTTAATGATTCATTTTTATAAGAAAATATATAAACTGTTGTTTGCAAAAGTTGAAAAAAAAGCAATTATGGTTTGTTTGTTTTCACTTACTGTACCGAAAATGAACCGAACCATGACCTCAAAAACAAGATACGTACCGAACCGTGATTTTTGTGTACTGTTACACCCCTAATCCTAACCAAAACTCTATACTGCTTAAACATCTGTGAAATTTAAAGACACATTTTCCAGTTTAGCATACTTCATATTTCATTACTGTTTATGAAACCAGGGATGTTGTGTGCTCTAAAATATTACCCAGTAAACTAATATCAGATAAATTCAGTGCGTTAGTGAAAAAGGTTGTGATTTGGATTATATGAAACAAATCAGTAAAACCTTCCCAACAGAATAGTAAAGTGTTTTGGCTGGCAACAAGACATTTAATCCTAATAAATGCAGTGAGTAGATTTATATTCCTAACAAAAAATATTATCTCTGAAAAAACATTTTATTTTTGCAAAAATGAAATGACTGTGCTTTGGAGACATGAAATCATTGTTCTGCATCAGAAAAACAAAACTACCCAAGAGATTTGCTGAAAACAACTGAAATCGTGTTAACGACTTTCCAATGTGTTATTAAAACCTGGGAAAAAAGATACTGATTAACTTTTTATGGAAGAACTCTGGTTGGGAAATGATTTCAGTAATGGTGATGATGATCGGAAAGCATTTGGATGTTTTGTTGAAATCTAATGAAATAGTGAAATTCAGTTTGCTGAAGTATAAAAATAGACTGGTGATGGAATGAAGAAAGGGTAATGTTGCTTATTTTACTAATCAAATGGAAACCACAATATTTAAGAATGAATGCAGGGGTGTGTCTAGAAAATCTTTGTTAGGGGGCCAGGTGGGGCACAGATTTCTTAAAGGATGGCACATGTAGCTGGGCCCATAACCTTAAAAAAATCTAGTTTTTACAAAATTATAGGCCCTTTATCATAATGTAAGTGGCTCCTGGACCAAAATGAAAAAAACATCAGTCAAAACACAATGTGAATGGTATTTGATTAATATTTGATTAATGTAAAAGTATAGATTGAATTTGATTCTCTCAGCTTATGGGGTGGCCAGTCTAAAAACCCCTTTGGACATGCCCCGTGTGGGTTCTAGTGGGTGGATGAATGGACTTGATTTCCTAAACCTTTCAAGGACTCAAACAAAAGGGGAATGAGTTGCACTTCAAATTGAACTCATAAACTTAACTTTAAAAAACAAATTTATTGATACAACTATTTAATGTATATCAGTGATAGGATTCCCTGGCATATGTTGGTTTTGTCCAGAGACTCCGCTTTTTTTCTACAAACATAAGACATGCGAGTTAAAAGGTTAAATGTGGATCATGAACAACATAGTGACATCTAGTGTGTGGATGTTGTAGTTGCAACAACAGAACACGGTTTCCAGTTGTTGGGTTGCAGGTTCAACATTTCCCAATTCATTTTGATGCTGTGAACATTTTTTATCTGGGTCCATCTATTGTAGCTTCACCTAAACTCACTCTGGTTTTTGATCTTCTCTTGGTCGCTCCTCTTCTGAGAAGGATAACGAAATCTCCAGGACTCTGAAGCAGCTGCTTGACTTAACGATTCTGCCATTTTCCACAGTACTAGCCTCGGACTATTAACCGTATTAAGCAACCTGCAATGGTGCCGCTATTGGCTGGTAGATTTTAACATAATTTCAACTTCATCCCCGTCAAAATCTATTATATTTTAATTCAAATACAATCTTTAAAGGAAATACTATTATTATGTTTTTTAAACATAGCTTTTTATGAAATTGTTCCATATTCAACCTTTAAGTTATTTGGTAGTTCTGTGTGTGTCTGGATGGTTGTTTCTCTCTGTGTGGCCTTGTGATGGACTAGCGATCTGTCAGGAGTATAGCCCCGCCTCTCGCTCAATAACCGCTGGACAGAGGAACTCCCCCCATAGACTGATGGACATGTTATTAAACTGTTGCTGCAGATATTTACTGCATTTATTCCGTGAAACTCCTTTGCTGCTTTAAGGTAAAGTTTTGCCATTTTCAGACAGATATTGGATTGAAAGAGTCAAGAGGCAAAATATCCCTGTTAATGATCAAACCGATGCACAGGCGGAGCATGAGGTCACAATATTACACTCATTTTGAGTGTGTTTCTGGCCACGATCCCAGCCTGTGGCAAAGCAGCTAAAGCAATTAATTATTGATGAACTCTCGTGTAAGTCAATAATGCAAATACTCAGACAACCACAGTGGCTTGTGGCAAACGACACGAGAGCAAACAATGACGGTAACAAACACAGACGTGCACATTTGTTTGTCATTTTATGAGTCTCTAATGTGCAAAAGCAAGGTTTTATTTTGTGATGTATTGACATGATTTCCTCTGTGTTTTACCGCTGTTTACATCCGTGAAATCTGAGAATGGAGTCATCGGCTGTGCTTTACTGTTATTACAATTAAAGCGGAGCAATCTGACCGATGGACAGATGGATGCATACACAGACGGAGCGACAGATGCAGATCAGCCTCATGTTGACGGTGGAAGTGAGTCAGCCTCTCTTCATCTACAAAACGCAGGTTCTTCAAAATCCTCATCAGGGTCAGCTTATTTCCATCAAGCACTGTGGAGAGGGGATAAGGAAAGATAAAAAGCACGGTTTTGTGTCCTTGCAGCCGAAAATTCATTTCCAACTGCAGTACGCGCACACGCACTTGCAAACACGAGCACACTCCACCCCCATCATCTCAGATGAAATGGCGCTAAGTCTCGATTGCACACTTTGAACTGGCATCTGTAAATTAAGCAAACGGTTGCATGCTCTTTCCTGGCATACCATTAAGTGAGCGATCAATTCAACAATTACCAAATCTTATCTATATTACTGAAATCTTACAGCTAAAACCAAGTTCTTACGGCAAAGCTCTGGCTTGTTAGTGCTGTTAGACTTCACACAGGCCTGGGGGGGAATAATATTACTTGCTAGGGAGTAATGTACAAAGACAGGCGTTATGGATGAAGGGAAGAGTCTTTCAATGTTTATTTACTGCTGTTTACAGTACGTATCCCTCCCTGAGGTTTGGGATTTATGGCTGTAGTAAAGCCTACAGTGTCAATCAAAGCGTGAGCAGTCAGCACACATTACTCTGGCAGATGGGTACCATCTCTGTAGGTCAGAGAAGCTTTGCAAATTGGACTTCTTCCTTAGCAAATGACATGGGTCAAGAAACACACGCAGCAACCGGATTTCCCCATGCTGTCATTCGACACAACATCAGTCCTCTTCTATCATGCAATGTCACTTCCTGTGCAGCATCGTTTTTGAGAGAGGATCCTGCGTGACCACACACGCCAAAGAAAGTCTCACAGACAAACCTTTTTTTTTTCCCCTCCCTCATCTTATCACTGCCTATTTAGCTCCTGCACTGTGCTGGTATTTTCAGGCATCCACATTTATCCCCCCGCACAGTGTGACACATCCACAAGTCCCTTCCTTCCCACCCCCCCACTGATTTTTGCTCTTGTGCCTTCTTATCTTGGCTCCAATCCAAAAGGCATCAGTCGGGGACAGGATTATATTGAGAGTTGTTATTAACTGCATCTCTTACTTCTTGCTTCTCCACCTCCGCTGTGCCTCTCGCACTGTCTGCTGGGTGCCTTTCTTGTGAGATCCCGAAAGCTTATAAGAAGCAATGACTAGTGAGAGAGAGTGTGAGAGGCTGAAGCTCTAATGATCAGTATCAACAAACAACATCTGAAATCTGTTTGTGCAGAGCCTGTTTACAATGCTGGCATCAAATGGATCCGGCATCGCAAATATAAGTTGTTAAAAATAATGCACAGCAGGATGCATCGCTGTGTTATTGACTTAATATTGACTTACTGAATGTATTTCTAATATTTCTTTTATTTTTCCCAACCTTCTACTTTGGTGGCTTTGCTTCAAGCTCAGGTCCTCTACTGAAGGCCTGGGAAGTGGAGAGGTCTATGCAGTATCTTAGTTGATTCTTCTCTTCTGGACTGAGATCTTTTTTTTTGTTTTTCCTTTTTTTACCATTTCTCAAGCTTCTTCTTCTTGATGTTACTGTCTCTTTAGATCACTCCATTTATCACCACTGCCTTTTTCTGTAGTTTCTTGGCCACCACATTCCATTCCATTTATTTGATAAAACACATTTAAAAACAGAAATGTGAGCTGACCAAAGTGCTGTACAGGGATAGCACATAAAGTTAGTAAGCATTAAAGGAGAAGATGAAAAACAGCAGAAAGACAGCAAACAATAAAACAGATAAAAGTCAATAAAATAAGTAAAAGAATAGAAAAATAAAAAAATCTGGTTATGATAGCTAGACACTAAAAGCAAAGCAGTAAAAGTAGGTCTTTAAGCGGGACTTAAATACAACGATGGAGGTGGAGAGTCTGATATCCAACGGGAAATCGTTCCAGAGTTTAGGAGCAGAGATTAAAAAAGCTAGTTCGCGGGTTTTGCAGCATAGACGGGGAATCTGTAATAGATGGAGGTCACATGAACGAAGAGTCCTGTCCGGCACATAAGGAGTTAGTAGCTCTGAAAGGTATGCTGGTGCTAAGCCATTCAAGGCCTTAAAAACAAACAATACAATTTTAAAACGTATCTGATGCACAGGGAGCCAGTGAAGTCTTGCGAAAATCGGAGTGATGGGCTGCCGTTGACCTGTATTAATCAAGAATCTTGCAGCTGCATTCTGTATCAGCTGAACGCGAGACATTGCTGAAGGCCACATTGACCGGTCAGCCATAGAATTCCCGCAGTATCTTAGACCTTTCGTTCTCAACCACTCCGAAGCCCCCCTACTTTGACTGAATGAATTCCAGCCCGTACTTAGCACATATGTTCCTATATGCCGCAGGTGGGAAACTCCAGGCCTCGAGGGCATGTTTTAGATGTTCCTCTGCTTCAACACAACTGATTCAGATCAACAGGTCGTTCTGTGGGACTTGCTGAAATGCAGAGGTTTTGAATCAGGTGTGTTCAAGCAGGGAAAGATCTAAACCATTCAGGACAGTGGCCCTTGAGGCCTGGAGTTTGACACCCCTGCTATATGCTATTTTAGCCACTCTGTTTTGGCATTTCGCTTTGTTTGCATTGTTTGCATCTTACAACAACAGCAACTACTCTGGACGAGCCCCAACTTGCCACAAGTGCGCACATTGGCAGGGACAAAACAGTATGCAAAATCCTGATTTTATTGTCGGAGCTATTGATGAATCATATTAACTTTAAATGCAACATCTCGATCAATCAGTGATGCCAACTGTGTGCAGATTAGTAGTATATGCATGTGTAAGATTACCTAACAAACAACAGCTGCTGGGTACACCCGGTTATGCTGCTCCTATGAGAAAGACTGATTAGGATAAACTTACAAAACTTCTATAAGAGTCTACAGAGCCGTTCTACACCTGATTTAACGACCCTGCTGGCAACGTCTTGCATGAAAAACCCCTGAGGAGGACATAAATATGTGCTGGAATGTCTCAGGGTGTGGTAGACCCCAGCTTCTATTGATCTTGTGCCGAGCGCCTGCTCTAGTGCTGCCATGATTAGTTCCTCTGTAGTGCTCTTCAGTCCAGCCTTGTGTATCCATTGAGAGGATTTCTTAAAATCAATCTTCCTGGATTTGGTGGTGCAACATGCTGGCCAAAGGCAGTATTAGGTTTTACCAGCCTGAGACATTCCGTTAGCAGTTCATCATTGGATGTTTCCTTTCAGATATACTCAAGGATCTTTGTTATTTTACTTTTTGAAGTGGCTCTTATACTCACTAGTCCTTGGTCTCCCTCGTTAGTCTACAATCTTATGAACTTGGGGGGGAGACCCTCCGTGTATTGTGAGGGGCCTTCTTGTCTTGATGCCAGTGGCATCTATCCTTTGACCACACTGTATTTATTAAGGATCTACAATCATACAGGCATGTTGATTATAGAAAACGTAATAATAACACAGAATAATGATCTTAAAAAGTTTGATTACCGTACTTTCCAGACTTTTGCGCACACCTGAATATAAGTCGCATGGCTAAATTTAAAGACGCCCTTCCATTAAAAACGTTTTTTCTGAGGTTTCTGTTGAATATTTTAGCTCCACAGGTGTTCTTACCTTCATAGTGGGTGTGAAAACAGGTCAACAACTTCTCTTTCAGTTTTAATCTCTCAAACTACGCAAGTTTCGTCACAACTCCTTTGTTCGTTAGTTTTCGGCAGCTCCCGCTGTTGAAACCACACCTAGCATGCTGCTCACTAAAAAGCTGTTAGCATAAGACGTATCAAACAGAAAGACACGACGTCTGACGTTGCCATGCGCAGCGGGGCAGGAAACAGTGTTCTTTGCTCTCATAGGCTAGTTTGTTAGCCAATCAGAGTCCAGCCAATTTGAACAATGAATATAAACGAGCTGCTGACAAAGCAGCCTGATGGAAGGAGCCGGAACCACCTGAATTTTAACGCAGACAGATTGAAAGGTCTGTTAATCAGTGTTTCCTGACATTTTTTAGATATAAAATGTTTCATATTACTGGTTAATACTCATGTTCATTTCTTTGTGTGTTTTCCATGATGTGGGTGAAGAATTTAGTGTGAGTGTGTTTGATTAAATTCAAACCCTTTCATTGATCAGATGTAAAGAGGCTAAATGTCTATAAATTAGCCGCATCGTTGTTTATGCTGCACAGTTCAAAGCGCTTATAGACCGGAAATTACTGTACATCTCAGTTTGATATCTATGTGACATTTGACATGTTTGAAATTTTGTGAATTCAGAGCTTTGTTTAGCTCTGTATGATTTTCCACAAAGTTTGTTTTGGAAAGTTGCGGCTGACAAGTAAAGAAAAAACTCCTGTAAATATACATGTTATTTATCAGAAATATTTGCATAAAAGTTAAATATATTTCAATTGTACTTTTGTATTTACATATTTGCAACCCATATTTACCTTTTGCAAGTTCCAAACCAGTTTATTGAACCTGTTTGTGATTTTATGGAACATTTGTAGAACATTTTTTCAATTTGTATTTGAGGATTTTTGTGCATTTTGGGTTCCGGATTGTAAGACAAACACTTTAAAATGGAAAAACAAATTCCTAAATCATATGGGTGACATTTTGCTGAAAAGATTGATACCAAACATGTATATAGATGGTAAACATTATTAATATGGCACATAAAGGCAAAATCTAAAGTATGTGAAATCTAAATGAAGCTCAAAACTCATCAGGTCAGCTCTCTAAATTAATTCAACATAAAAATCAAATAAACTGGTAAATATTCATTCTGTTAAGGCATGTTAAAGCATTTGTGTTCAAAGTTTTGGTCATAGTGTGGAATGTCATTAGCCAGAGGTTTACAAAAAAACCAGAGATGATACCCTAAATATAAACGGATAAAAGTCCAAAATGTGTCACTTCTAATGAATATGATTTTAAATCATTTTATTTAGAGCCATAATAATCAACCTAATAACTTTATTTTATAAAATATGGCCAACTGTTACATGCAGCACTGCATGTTTTTCTCTCTCTCTCTCTCTCATTGTGCCAAGCAGTGTAAGCAGGTGCAGCTGTGCCCAATTTAGCCAATCAGTCTGAGGAAGGTTATTTAAGGTGTGGCCAACCTGTGCTTGCTGTCAGAACTTGCTCAGACTGCACAGTTGCTGCTTGTATGCTGGCTTCTTGGTGAAGGAAGGTGCTTTGAGCTTTTGTGCAGAATAGTGACTGCTGATTTTTGCTACTTCTTAGTGAAGGAGGGTGCTACATGCAGCTCGGCATGTGTTGCCCCCCACAATAAGTTCTGACAACAGCACTTTTATTTATTCATGTTCTTTTTGGGTGTAATTTGGGTTCCCCCCCCAGGCTCCATCTTAGGGTGGAATGTAACACCAACAATTTAAGATTAGTACGTTTACATATAAACAAATTGCCTCTTTGTTTGTGCTCACAGTTAAAAGTCTTTATCAAGCCTCTTGTTCAGGGTTTCTGCATTTCAGTCACCACAGAGATGTTTAGTTGTCCGAGTAAGACGGGCTCCCTCGGAGGAGGAAGTGTTGCACGCTGCACAGAAATGCTACTCATCACACTTTTTGGCAACACTCCAGACCTTTCGGCAGAGACAGAGCAGAGAGATTTCAGCAATTTGTGAAATATACTGTGTCACAATAAAGAACAGACATAATCAAGTAGGTGCTGTGACAAATGACACGGTTGGACTGTGGAGACACCTGACTCTCCCTTACGTTTAGCTTCTGCTAGCAAGAAGTGAAGTGGTCAGAAACTTCTCATTTATAGGAACAGTTTTACTGTTTCTTGCTTGTTGCATAAAAAGTTTTAAGCACCAAGCCTCATCGTTAAAGTCGGGTTAGATTGTAGTTCTCTGCTTTTACACTAGCATCTGGCACAACATAGACTGAAAAGTAGCTTTTAATCAGTAATAAATCATGTTTTGTACTTGGAAACGAAATTAAATCAATTTGTCAGATGTGATTTTTGGATGATGTATAAACCAATATGCTAAGTGGTCGAATAATCCCCCCCCCCCCCCCCCCCCCAAATTGTTGCTGTTTTATTTTCTTAAATGTTTTGGGGTTTTTTTTTCTTGTCAAACGTCTTCTAAAACTGATAAAAG
This sequence comes from Pachypanchax playfairii, assembly GCA_006937955.1. NCBI lineage: Eukaryota > Metazoa > Chordata > Actinopteri > Cyprinodontiformes > Aplocheilidae > Pachypanchax > Pachypanchax playfairii. The sequence goes on from SSNP01000006.1 coordinate 8,163,962, forward strand.
CACAAGAGTCGGTGTGAACAAAAGCCTGATGTAACTCTCCACTATTTTGTGTTTTTTAAATAATAACTTACACAAACTGTGTTGAAAAGCCAACAACAATAAAAATAATCAAACGTCTCTTAGTGTTAGGGATTAAAATGTCTCATATGCATCATCACCATAACCTTGGAAAATTTTGCGCCTATAGGATGACCACAAACTTATTGTCCATAGCCAACAGCATCAAAATACGTTCCACTGATACGAAGAAGTGCATAAACACCTCAGTAATTCCCATAACAGTAAGTAATATACTGTAAGAGACAGGTGATCTCACCCCCCCCTTGATGTACAGACATATATCATTTCATCATTTCCAAGCAATAAACCAACAGCTATATATTTATTTAAAAACTAATCAGTCAAATTCTGACAACAGCAAAGGGGGATGTGTATTTCCTGGTAATATTTCTCTGTGAAGATAGCGGAAATGAAAGGCAGAGGGGAATAAATACAAATCAAAAAGCAATAACCTGACCCTCTAATGGAGCCTGAGAGGGCACCCAAATAAATACAGACATATGTGTGTTTCCACTGACAGCTTGACAAATTAATACCACATGATACAGACACCTGTGGTTAACCCCCTCGGTGCCACCTCAACTCTGCAGGAGTTGCATTTTTTTTATTTTTTTTTAATAGTTTTTATCAATTTTTAAAGCACATGATTTGAATATTTCAGTTTTTGAGTAAGGAAAAACTCATGCACTGGATTTAGGTCATATTTTTATTATAATTTCAAGACACATTCTTCAGAACATCTAACGTCACTGTGTATTTGAACAATGGGGGAAATAAAGCATATAGGGAAAACTTTTTTTTTTTTCTGCTTTTTTTTTCGTGCACCTGCACTGGAATTCATTCTCGTTGTCAACCCAGAACCGCCGTCAAATCCCCACCACCTTGTGTGTGAATCACATTCTGGAAGCGTTGTCCTAACAGATGGAAGAGTGAAAAAGAGAGAGAGACAGACAGAAAAGAAGGGAGAGAATAAAGAGAGGCCTGCTGGGTTAATTCTCCTCAACCGATCCTGTTCCTGTTCTGTCAGGGAGCGCTTCGTCTAGCCAAAGCCCTCTCTCTGGACTTCGCACCTGCTCCGAGGCATGGCAATGAGCCTTCACGCACACACACACCAACACACGGTGGATGACAGTGAAGAATTTATGAAAGATAGAAGGCGAGAGAGAGAGAGACAGAGAGGTGGGTTGGATGTGGAACAAGAAAAAAGGAAGGCAGAAGAGACAGAAATGCAAAGAAGGAACAAGCAAAAAAAGTATTGGAGGGGCTGGGGGAAGGTGTGATGAGCTGAGCCGGGTGTCAGAAAGGAGGAAACATGGGACGCAAGATGGAGGTGATCCATGGAAGGAAATAAGATAAGGTAAGGTGGTGGAAAATAAGGCTAACCTCACCAAGAAGTCAAGAGAATGATAAACAAGATAAAGCAGAAAGTGATTGTGTCTATATGAGCTTTAATAAAGCCATGTATTCCACTTAAGGATGTGCCACAGTCATGCAGAAAATGGAAACAACTGAGGGTGTTGCATGTTTTTATGGGGCTTAACAGAGTGTAAATCATTTTAATTGGACGCTACACGCCCTGCTTAACACGAAGAGGCTAAATTTTCAGCTGGGAAAAGCTTGCCTGAAAGAGATGAGGCTTTTCTGCTTCGTAAGTCCCATGACCACTTGCATTGGGGCTCTGATTTGAACAAAGAAACCTTGTTTTGGCATTTACAAAGGTCAAAAGCTGTTGATGGAAAGACGTGTTGCAGTCTGAAAGACATTCACCCATCTTTTCTGTACCAGCTTGATCTCTTTAAGAGATGAGCTGATCTTCAGCGATCATTGGGCAAGGAGCACCGTATATCCGGGGACTTAAAGGAGAACGCCCGTTTTTTGCAATTGGGGCCTTATTTATTGTGTGAGATGTGTTTTACTCGTCATCAGTGGTACTTTTTTGCGATTCGGATTCATCTCGGAGATTTTTGATTCACACGGCAAACACCTAAACGCCAATAAACGAGAGTCAGTTGGGCCTGCGTTCGCCGACCCTAAATCGGTTTAAAATCAGTTCAAATCCTTTATTTTTTTAATCTGGCCATTTAGATACTCTATTGTTTATTCTGTTCCAGTGCCATTTTGAATCCTGCGCTCATAGAAATTATACTTTTTAGGAAGCTAAGCCACTTCACCAATAGAATGGGCGCGCGGCAAGATGACGTCACTCTCCCGTCACTGTAAAAAATATCATTTCTATGAGCGCAGGATTCAAGATGGCACTGGAACAGAATAAACAATAGCGTATCCTAATGGCCAGATTAAAAAAAATAACGGATTTGAACTGATTTTAAACCGATTTAGGGTCGGCGAACGCAGGCCCAACCGACTCTCGTTTATTGGCGTTTAGGTGTTTGCCGTGTGAATCAAAAATCTCCGAGACGAATCCGAATCGCAAAAAAGTACCACTGATGACGAGTAAAACACATCTCACAGAATAAATAAGGCCCCATTTGCAAAAAACGGGCGTTCTCCTTTTAAAGTCCCTAAAACTAATTCTAATGTTCTTGGTAAAGTTGATTTAGTCTTAACTTGCTGTCAAAAAGTTCCTTTTCAGAAGTCCAACATTTAACACTGGTTAAGCTGAACTGTGCGAGTTTTTACATTTTAGTCAGTGGCGGGGTTTATTATCAAATCAATGAAGAGTCCCGTCGACTTATTTATGTTTTGGAAATACAGCAGTCATTGGCATTCCACAGAACAGGTTTAACTGCTTCCCCTTGATGTCAAGTTTATTTATAAAGCACATTTAAAAGACAACCAAGGTTGACCGAAGTGATGTACAATAAGATAACATAAAGACAATAAAACATAAAACAGTATAAAAGTGCTAAAAATGCATAAAACACCTCACTAATAAGAACAATATGATTAAACATTGTTGAAAGCCAATGAGAAGAGGTGTGTTTTAAGAGCAGTTTTAAAAGTTCCTGAGCTTGTGGAGAATTGGATGTGAGGAGGTCTGGGTGCAGCTACAGCAAAAGCCCTCTCTCTTTTGATTTTTAATCTGCATTTAGGAACTTCTAAGAGCCTCTGATCTTCTGACCTTAGCTCTCCTGGGTCGGTAAAGGTTAAGAAGCTCTGCCGGGTATGGAGGCGCAGTATCGTTAAGAACCTTAAAAACAAGCAGTAAAATTTTAAAATCAATCCTAAAAGCGACTGGGAGCCAGTGGAGAGAGCAGAGAACTGGAATGATGTGGTCTCTCTTTTTAAAACCAGTCAGCAAGTGAGCAGCAGCGTTCTGCACCAGCTGGAGACGATGCAGACAGGAACGATTTTACAGTCGGGATATGATGAAAGCATGGACCACTCTTTCTAGATTGTTTCTGCTGCGGTAGGAGTGGACTTTCCCTAAAAGCCGTATATGGTAAAAGGAACCCTTCACTACTGAGCTGATTTGTTTATCAAGTTTAAAAACAGTGTCAAAACTGACACAGAGGCTCTTAATGGAGGTGACACATTTAAAAGTAAGGGGGCCCATAAAATCGAGAGACAGGTTGGAATCCTTTGGGAGCCCAAACACAATGACTTCAGTTTTGATGTCATTTAGGTTTAAAAAGTTAAGAACTATGTTTATCTAGCCTTTTTCTTTTTTTTTTTCTCCAACCAGGTGGGTCAAACCTGTGACCCACCCCAGATGACCTGCCCTACCTCTTGAGCTACTGCCAACCACAATAATACCAGTGACACTATATTAACATGAATTTAGTTTATACGGTAGCCGCATGAAGTGTTTTACAATGCTATGACAATATTTTGGGAAGGTTAGCTGTCAGAATGTTCTTTGTTTTAATCATACAAAACCTACATAAGAACATTTGAACAAAGAAAAATAACATTTCTATATTGAGCCAAACCAAATCTAAGCTGTTTTCACACATTAACACCAAAAAGTGTCTTGAGAGTGGGATGTAAAATAGGTGTGGCCTTATTTTTCATGCACAAATGCACTACGCAGCAGGACATTTTCATGAACAGACATTCTCACAACTAAATAGTCCAGAGTGGAAGACAACACATGAAGCAAGACGTGAAACAAAGAAGGACGGCTATTAACAATTCTTTTTGTAGCTATGAATAAAAATGTAGGTTTTAACAACTATTCTAAACCCTTTTGTCATGTTTCCTGTTTGGTTGTATTACATTCTAATAGGATTGACTGGTTTGAAAAATATGGTTCAAAACGAAGAGAATAAAAGACAACATGGCAGACTTGTGGCTGTATTGCAACAAAGTAAATGTTACAACCAAATTTTAAACCAGACTTTAAAATCAGTAGTTAAAGCTGATATCCCTGATTTCAGATTGCCTAGCTTAGACTGTCAATAAAGTCACAGAACTCTAACCCCCTCCCGTCAGGTAGAGTTCCTAAGCCACGCCCCCCACAGGTTTGGAAACATGCGTAGCCCCAGAAGACGACCAAGTGCAAGACACTGGTCTGCAGTTCATTCAAGTACTGTAACATGGTGGAATCACCAGTAAGTGAAAACAATATAACAACGAACAACTGACATTAATTGTTACTTTGTCCTGAACCTGACGCGGAACCAGCCGGCGGCTGTTTCTCCTGCTGTGACATGATAGAGCGGTGAACACTCCCAGCAGTGGTGTGCTGCAGTAATATGTCTCAGTTTTTTTTTTAGGAGCACAGAAGCCAAATAAATGCAGAAGTCCGTTTGGCTGGAGAGACTGTCCAATCATTCCTTCTGGGCCGAACCATTTGATTGGTTGATGTTTTTAGACAAATACGGGAGAACCACTTATTTTTATTAGTTTTTCTTTTTTTTTTTTTATCTTCAACATATTTTTCTCCATGCTGTTAAAATGTTTTTAATGGGCATGAAAAAAAAAGTTAAGCTAATTTATTATGGAAATTAAGTATAGCAGCTTTAAGTTCTTTTTGGCTTTCTGAGGATTGATTTCAATGACTAGCTCAATGAATACCCTCATTTTCGAGAAATGGGAATTAGTTGTGACTTGACAAACTAATTGCTAGTCCGATTAGAACAAAGACCAGCATGGATTATTTCTATTTTCAAAACCCTAATCTCAAACACGAATAACCACAGAATTCTATGTAAACAGCAGTGTAACAAAAACTTGACGATGTAAATGTACATGAAATTTGGTTTTAGCTTCATGGTGATTAGCCGTTAGCCCAACAATCTTATCAAAATTAATCTGTTTCTAAACTTGGGTTACTCAAGTAAATTTATTAATAATTCATATAACCCCACTGTAAAGTATCAAATCTTTGGGTTTAATGTCCTAGAACTAAATCAGGATAAAGTTTTTAAATGATCTGTTGTGCTTCACAGAAGTGATAATACTTAAAAAGAAAAAAAAAAAAGTGATTATATATAAAAATGTTACCATTCATGTTTCCATGTTCATACTTGTGGTTTTTTTTTGTTTTTTTTTAAGTTGAAGAATAAAATGAAAGTGATTGTCACATGTTTTATTAATGATTTTGATTTCAATTCAAAGGCAAAAAATGTTTTGGAGGTTCAAAAATACCTCCGTTAGCATCCAAGCGTCTGCAGGTGTGGGACGTTCAGCGTGTTTGACTGACAGGTGAGTCAGCGGGGGGTCAGTCGAAAGCAAGATGATTTTTAACCTGTAGCTGCAGGCTATCCATTTTAGTGTGAATTTGCAAGTTAAAATAAGGAGCTTTGATTGGCATTTTATTTGTGGTTATTCCGTGACAGTCGTAGGGTTGCTAAGACATGTTCCTCCAATCTGAACAGCACGACTGATCAATGGATACTGGGAACATTTCACTGCAGTAATTGCCAAACAAATCAGTGTGACTGCTTTGATTGATCTTTTAAAAATATATTAAATAGTTGGTGCCTTAAAGAGATAAAATATGGATTTTTATTTATCTACTTTTGTAACTAAATGTGGAACAAAGTCGATTGATCTGGTTGTCTCTCTTCTAAGACCCGTGGGAAAACCTGATCATCTTTTTACATCATATTAATGCAGAGCTATAAAACAGACTAAAGAGTTAACAAGATCTTAAGAACTAAATTTTTTTTTTTCTCACTGACTAATGCTCCCACTCGCTACTACAGTGATTATTTCACCAGCTGCTCTAGTAGTGCTTAATCACAGGAAACGCTTTACATCACTAAGTGCATTGTACCACTTATTTTGTGAGTCAGAGCCCATTTACTTTTGAGCTTTGTTGGCTGCTGGTTATTGCAAGAAGGTCTGATTAGATTTTACTAATTTTGAAGTTTTATTGATTCATTATTTGTATTATCTTGAAATTGTGTTGCGCTTTATTTGTTAGGGAGGGGAGCTCTTTTTTTTCTTTTTTCTTTTTACAAATTTGTCCATGATGGGGCGGAATAATGTGTTGCCAAAAGATTTTCCTGTAATATGTAACATCTGCCAGACATGCTGGTTGTGCTCTCCAGGCCTGATTTAAGACCAAGACCTAAAAATCCTAGAAGAAGTAGAAAAGTTAAAGGCAACAAATATTTCACCTGTTGCAGATAACCCCTTTAAATGACCACAGTCTCAATAAACTGTAGTCTGACAAATCCCACTGAAGCCAAGACGAAGGGAATTGCTGCCGTCTAAAAATAACTCTAATCCCACATACTTTCATAGCTGTTGTGCAAACACCATTTTATGAGAAGAAATACACTCACCGGCCACTTTATTAGGTACACCTGTCCAACTGCTCGTTAACACTTAATCAGCCAATCACATGGCGGCAACTCAGTGCATTTAGGCATGTACACATGGTCAAGACAATCTCCTGCAGTTCAAACCGAGCATCAGTATGTGGAAGAAAGGTGATTTGAGTGACTTTGAACGTGGCATGGTTGTTGGTGCCAGAATGGCTGGTCTGAGTATTTCAGAAACTGCTGATCTACTGGGATTTTCACGCACAACCATCTCTAGGGTTTACAGAGAATGGTCCGAAAAAGAAAAAATATCCAGTGAGCGGCAGTTCTGTGGGCGGAAATGCCTTGTTGATGCCAGAGGTCAGAGGAGAATGGCCAGACTGGTTCGAGCTGATAGAAAGGCAACAGTGACTAAAATAACCACTCGTTACAACCAAGGTAGAAGAAGAGCATCTCTGAACGCACAGTACGTCGAACTTTGAGGCAGATGGGCTACAGCAGCAGAAGACCACGCCGGGTGCCACTCCTTTCAGCTAAGAACAGGAAACTGAGGCTACAATTTGCACAAGCTCATCGAAATTGGACAATAGAAGATTGGAAAAACGTTGCCTGGTCTGATGAGTCTCGATTTCTGCTGCGACATTCGGATGGTAGGGTCAGAATTTGGCGTCAACAACATGAAAGCATGGATCCATCCTGCCTTGTATCAACGGTTCAGGCTGGTGGTGGTGGTGTAATGGTGTGGGGAATATTTTCTTGGCACTCTTTGGGCCCCTTGGTACCAATTGAGCATCGTTATAACGCCACAGCCTACCTGAGTATTGTTGCTGACCATGTCCATCCCTTTATGACCACAATGTACCCAACTTCTGATGGCTACTTTCAGCAGGATAATGCGCCATGTCATAAAGCTGGAATCATCTCGGACTGGTTTCTTGAACATGACAATGAGTTCACTGTACTCAAATGGCCTCCACAGTCACCAGATCTCAATCCAATAGAGCATCTTTGGGATGTGGTGGAACGGGAGATTCGCATCATGGATGTGCAGCCGACAAATCTGCGCCAACTGTGTGATGCCATCATGTCAATATGGACCAAACTCTCTGAGGAATGCTTCCAGCACCTTGTTGAATCTATGCCACGAAGAATTGAGGCAGTTCTGAAGGCAAAAGGGGGTCCAACCCGTTACTAGCATGGTGTACCTAATAAAGTGGCCGGCGAGTGTATGTGCCAGATATAAAGCTAGCTGCTGCAGCTGTGCACACTCAGAATTCTATGTAAATAACCATACAATGTGAAGGTTTATAAAGTAGCAATTGGATATTTTTTTACTAAAGTTCTTAAAATTAGAGTATTTTCATCTAGTCTTGATGCTGCTCAGATTATTTGTTAGGTCATCAGTGCAATCGGGATGATTAATTGTTAAAAACACTTTTATTTGCATTGTTTTCGAGACTATAGCCTTAAAATCATGAATACAGTTTCTGTTTCTACTCTTGTGCTTCTCGTTTGAGACTAAAACAGCAACAGATGTGGTTTTTGAACAACACATGGTGAAACCCTGGCCGTGAGAAGGAGAAACATCTCTGCGCACCAGATATTGAGTATTTGGCTGTGATGTTTCCATCTTATCATCTGCCGGCAAAGTTCAGGTGTGAAACTCCGCTGCTCGGTTGTTACCAGGGAACAAACACTAACATTTAGCACATCTGTGGAAAACTTCTTCCACATGTCTCTGCTGTACTTTGCAACAGTTTTTTTTTTTTTTTCACTGATTCTAGTAATTTATTTATGTATTTATTTATTTGGGGGGTTATTTTTAAGAGCTTATGTTGCTAGAACTTCATGAACTGTTCGACTCATCTTAAGTGGAAATTTGCACCTCCAGATGTGAGAGAGGTGACCAGGTAATATGGACAGTGCAATTACTGTTTTACAAACAATCACATTAGAAATAAGTGTGGGGGGGGGGGCAACGGCATTACAGAAACTCCTCACGTCCAAATAAATAAATAAAAGCTAGGTTGTTTCACACAACGGCATCAAAATGTTAACAGCATTAGATTTGCTGCACGCTCTCCAGTTTCCTCTTGACTACGTACCCTTTTCTTTAATCGATTAATTTTCTGTCTTTGTACCGGCGTCGGGTTAGTTTACAACACTTCTGCTCATCCTTGATGGCAACAACGAACAACTGGGGATGATATTGCCACGCCTGTCAGTCACATAATCATGGGGTGTGCGTAGATGCTGTGACAGATCAAACAGGTGTGTAAGTTTAGACAGCCGCTATGTGCTCAGGTATGCACATGTGTAAATATGTGTGTGTGTGTGTGTGTGCATCAGGTGGAGGCATACAGCAGCTACAGTACATATGACAGATGAAGCTGAAGAGTGGAAAAAGACGCGCACGCCTGTCTGGGGAACGGTTAAATGTGCTTGGCTGGGTGGGACCATGGGGAGCGTGTAGCTGGTTGTGACAGGTGATATATTTTATTTAGATACCTGTGCATATTTTCATCTAACATGAATCTTAGGGATCTAGTAAACATAGGTATGTTATATCCTGGTATGTATGTGTATTATTTAGTTTATTTTAGGTGTAGGGGCCTGTTTTAGTTCTGGAGTCTAAAATTTCATATGTATAATTTTCAATATTATGGTCTTTTAAAAAAATAAAATAAATAAAGTAATGCAATAATTAGAGAGCTAAACAACATGTTTGCCATAATGCCATGTGTATTTGTACTTAAAAAAGTTAGTGATCCTTTTTTTACATTTTGTCAGTCCAGCAAACTTGTAGTACTTTTCCACCACTAGAGTGAGTGTAAGCCAGTTTTTGGCTGAGCTCCTGATCTACTCATTTACTGCCAACAATTATAACATACTGTATGTGTATTGCAGAAGTTACGTTATTGTGTAGGTTACCACACAGCTAATATTATTCAGTGTGAAGCAAAAACTTGCCGTTCATTACTCAGCAGTTCACTTGGAGTGGAAAGGCTGGACATTGAGTTTCTTGAACGCTGCCACTCTGTGTGACGGAGTGAGGAATAATACTCGTTTCTGCCACCTTGTGGTGGTTAGCGGAAGTGACAGGGTTGTGATTTTGCTCATTACTGTCACTTGGTGTCAGAAATAAAAGCCATTATTTTCTAAATAGTATGCCTATACCCAAATGCAGGTATGTTTCAGGTACAAGGTTTAACACAAACAGGATTGCTTTGTATGAATTAGTTGTTCCTTTTACATATATTTTTAAGGTGCAAAGTAGTCCTATGGGTTTGTGTTGGAATCACCAACCTACCTGTCATTCGTCCATCCATTTTCTGTACCCACTTAATCCTGTTTAAGGTCACAGAGATTGAGCCTATCACTAGCAATCAGAGACTGGGTACACTGTGGACAGATTTCTAGTTTATTACAGGAACAAGACAGAGACACAGGACAATCATGTACACTCACACCCCACCTACAGCCCTCCTCACACTGGATGTACAATCATGCTATGAAGGACCAAATCAGCCAGATGGGTTTGTGCAGGAGTTGTCATCAGCTGTAGAGGGGAGGGGGTGGTGGTGGTTAGTTTTTGTTCTCTCTTCACATTTTTACTTTTTTAATTAATACTTTTTTAATCAGTCAAACCACTCTGCATCAGCCTCTCGTTCGGGTATTTCTACTGAATTCACAGAAGCCGCTATCGCATTCGCAGTGGACAGAAATCCCAATTGTCAATTTCAAATCATACAAAAGTGAAAATAAATGAAACAGCCTGAACCTTCGGCTTTGCGTTCTGTCCTGCCTTTCAAGATGACACTCTGCGCTGGTTTGCATGCCTTTGACTGTGAAGGCATGAAATCTGCATTCAAAACTGACAGCAGCAATGTCAACAAGTGCTTATTAGGAACAAGGTGAGTATCAAACTGTGACATTGCAGAGATCCATTCCAAGTAATTTGGCACTCCACAGATGTGATCAAAGAGCTTGTGTGTTTGTTTGAGCTAAACCTGGGTGGTCAAAAAGGAAGAAAAACAAAATCATCTCAAACAGAATTTGAACGTTGCCTTCATTATATGTAATAATTCAAAAAGCTATAAAAAAAAGTTTCCACATTTCTCCAGGACTATTTGGTTCACAGCCCTTTGTTATCCACACAACAGAGTGGCGCCTGCTTTGAACCCTATTTTGGTATACGCCCATCACCTCGCCAGCACCTTGTTCTCAATCAGTAACAAGAGGCACTTCACCCACGGTGCAAACACACAATGCTCACTCACCCTAATGAAGCAGGATGCAAACTCCTGCTTAAAATGAGTGGGGGAAAAAAACATACTCAGTGATTCATTTAGAATAATCTACTCTTTTACTACTTGGTGCTCGGCATTAGCCTCATCCTGATTCCACAAACAATAAAACACCAGGTAAACACACTGCTCTCATCATTAGGAAACTGTTTTTGTTCCTGGAAAGCTGTTACCCAGGAGGATTGATTACGAAACACAATGTGGTGAGAAATAAGACTGTAATAGTTTCTTTTAATTCAAAGTTCTAGATGAATACGAAAGGAAGGAAAAGGGAACAATAGGTAATGGAAAGGAAAATAAAAAAGGGAATTGGGAAATGCACTGAGAAAAAGAAATGAAAGATAATTTAGAAAGAAAATGAAAAGGAGAGAGACATTAAAATGTTGAAAGGAAAGAAAAATGATAAAGAATGAAATAGAAAAAGGAATGAGAGATGAAAAGGAAAGGAATAATGGGAAAATGGGAATGAGCAAAAGAAGGAAATAAAGGCAAAAGGACTGATACTGTACCTTACCTTCACTTTGGGGAACAGGAAGGGAAGAAGCAAAAGGGGGAAAGTAAAAGAATAATTGGCTAAAAAACAAATAGGAAAGGAGTGAAACAAAATAAAGAAGGGATGGGGAAAAAAGAACAAGAAACAGAAGCAAAGTACATGGAAAGGAATTGGAATTAACAGAAAAGGAAAATATATAAAAGATAAAGAGGAAATAAAGAACATGAGAGAGGGAGAGGGCAAAGGAAGGGAAAGGAAACAAATCTGGACCAAAGGAAATTTAACTTGATGTAATTTTTGAGAGACCAGCGCTTGACAACTTGCTTGAGAATTCCCTGACAAGAAAACACTTTTGTGTCTTGTCTTTCTCTCTCAGCCCTGTACAAACTGCTCGTAACGGTGTCAGATCACACGGGCAGAGTCTGATCGCTGATCCTGTGTCCAACACGTCTCTTAAAAGCCACCTCGAGGCCCCGACGACACAATCAGACGTGACCCTCTGATTAAAAAGTGCGACAGCCTTCGGATGAGTTACGCCTTCGTTCTGTGCGTTCTCATCCATCCTGCCGGTGCCCTTGTGATTCTTACAGACAAGGTCCGCGCGTGCATACGCTCACATTCGCTTTTTCCTCTCTGCCGGCCTCCTGTCAGAATCATTTAGCGTGAGGAAACGAGCCGGCGTGCTGCGAGCAGATTGACAAAATATGAAAATTGGATGACAACTAATGGCTAGGTGCTTTTAGGTGCATTGGATGATGATTACGTGTGCGGCTGGGCCTCACTCTCCCCCCCGTCATTAATATTCAGTGTTTGAATAGACACCTGCCACCATATTTGAACCAGTATGCAGGTGTTGTATGTCCTCCATGCACAAAATAGTTAAACGGAGAAGCTGATGAGGTGTAATGTCATAGCAGATTGCACACGATGGGCAGATACTCGAAGCGAGAGAAATCATAGGGTTTTTTTTTTTGTGCTTTTCTTCACTTATTTTCCCACCTGAATGGCAGAAACTGATGTGACAATCGGATCTGGAATTGCTGCACGTTTCTAAGGTGGGATGGGGGGGGGGGGGGGGGAT
>SSNP01000006.1:8176713-8315784 GCA_006937955.1 Pachypanchax playfairii
GGATATGAGGCACAGAGCTGTGCAACAGCCCAAGATTGGGGGGGTGAAAGGAGAATCTATGCTCAAGTCAGCGTGTCTGTCAGGTTTGTGTTTCAGTGTCATTTGAGCGCGTGTGGGATGATAGTTTCTGGGATTCATCTCCTGAGCGGCACATGAAAGGAATGAAGAGATACAGTGGCTTGCAGCCGAGCAATGAGCAGAAGAGCGATCGGAGCGTGACGGGCGGCACGAAGCACGGCGTCTTGAAATCATCTTCAGAAAATAAAAAGGTCGAACAGTGATTTGGGCACGTTGCGTCGGGTGAATTCTTTGACAACATTGCTCGGAGTAGTCAACAAGGTGTCCCATTTGAGCTGCTTATTTCCTTGGAGAGAAGAGTCAAAAAGGAGACAGTGAGGTCTTTGTCTTTGTAGTAGCTGTGTTACGTACCCCTGATCTTCTCCCTTTTCCCTGTATTTAGTGACAAGTTCTGTGGTTCCCTTTTTTTTTCCCCCCCCAATCTTATAGAGTTAATGATCCTACTGGCTACTTGTCCAGTTTATAACCCCACATCTTGCCTGGTGATTGCTGGGCCTCCATCTAATGCACCAGCCCATAGGTATCCCTGAATGGGAACATGGATGGATGGATTTGATCTTGTCCTGTGGGGCGTCTAAAACCTGAATCAGCATCTACACAAGCCCGTCATCACAGCAGGAAATCTGAGTCAGTTCAGATCACAGTAAAAGCAAAATGAATCAGGGCAGCTGAGTTTCTTCGTTTATTCTTGTTGATGTTGCACAGACTAACGGTGGAGCAGCATTGCCTTGCTGCAAGAAAATCCTGGTTTTGACTCCACGCTGGAACCTTTTATCACCGAGTTGATATGTTCTTCTTGTGAAAATGTGTTTTTTCCCCTATAATAACTCCCACTTTCCAAAAACATTCATGTTGGGGTATTTGGCAGCTTTGAACCAGCCATCAGTAGCTACGTTTACATGCGCCAAATTTCCCCAATCTGATTAAAATCTTGGTCGATCGGAATTCCCAAATCCCTGTTTACATGGACACTAACTGAAATGATCTGATCATGCCATGAGTACACATGCACCAAGCACTCAATCAGGTTAAATGAGTTGAGCATGCGCACAGCGAGTTGTCTTTCCGGGGGAAGAAAAAAAAGTAAACAAACTCCGTCCTTTCTGCACATCTTTCCCGCCCCATCGTGTGCTCGATCTGAGTCACGTTATCCCCAATATGGACCCTCTGCGGGTGATTACCGTTATGTTTGGGTTTTTACTGGTCGCATTAACCAAGCTAGAGGCTGAATACATATTGCTACTACTCCTCCGCCACAGGAGAGGAGAGCAGGATGACAGGATGACTGCACCAGCAGACCACTTCTGTTTACTTCCCGCTATGTTTTCTACTTGAGTCTGCGAAAGCGGAAAGACGTCACTCTGAAGTTGTACGCATGCGCAAAGGGCTCTTTTCACCCTTTCTTTCCGAATGGGTGTATACATGCACGTCTATCCGAATGAAGATCGGACAAAACCACCCCTCTCGATCGGAAGTAAATTTCTTTCGGATCAGGCTGCATCGGATCAAAACATTCTGATTGACATGTTTACATGACGTCTTTTTTATCCGATTGGGTGTTTATTCCGATTAAATGTGCCCATGTAAACGTAGCTAGTGTGACTGAGTATGAATGATCTTTTTAATTTTTTTTTATCTCCATATGTGTCCCTCTGATGGACCAGATCTGTCCATGGTTTAACACTGCCTCCTGCCCAATGACCTCTGGAGATAGACACCAGCAACCCTGAAAAGATCCAACAGGGATGAAAATTTGATTCTGATCTGAGGACGTTTCTTAATTCAAGACTCGAAAGCTTCTAAACTGTTTAAGTCTTTACCCTGGCATGGCGTGTGCACTCGGCTTGTTTCTGTCCTCAGACACTAACAGCTGATTTAATTCAATGTGATCAATAAAATCTTTACTGAAGCAGATTTGTGTTTAAAATGAAAATATTTTATTCAAGTTGCAAAATTTTAAACCCAAGTATTTGCAAATCAGAAGGGATTTGTCGTGGATGAAGTTGCCATGTCGCTGTTTGAACAGGATTAAGAGACACAGGTGTCCCATTTAAAAGCTAACAGCTTTGGAAATCGTTCTTAGCTTCAGGAAGAGGTCATTGTTTAACTCTAATTAAAGTGTTTTTCAAAATCTTTCTGGGAATCGCTCTTTATTTGTTCACGTGAGGTCCTTTATGGGAGTAATGTTGAGAATACAAGGTCACAAAGACAACAACACAAATAGGACTGTTTTAGAAGAATGTCTATCCGTGCTTATAGTCTTAACCGCTGGAGATAGGCACCAGCCCCATGTGACTCTAAACAGGAAGAAGCAGGTTCAGAAAATGGATAGATGGATGCTTATAGTCTTCTTCACCTGTAATTTGACATTATCGGCCCCTTCAGGCTCGGTACAGTTTTGATCGCTTTTCTTGTAATATCTTCATTTTTGTAAAAATAAAAGTTGGGGTTTTGTGCTTTTTTTTTTTTTTTTTTTTTAAATGAAAAAATATTTAAAAATGTATTGTAGTCCACAGCTCAATGTCACTGGGTGTAAAATATTTGAATGACTCCAATAGTATATATTGCTTTCTGGAAGGTAAAATCTATGTGTTGAAAAACTCTGTCGTCCAGTTTGCTCTGATTTTTGTCCCACCCGTCTTCCTTAATTGATGGGCCCCTGGTCTCTATTGCCGGTCACAGCCATAGTGAAGCCATAAGACATGACGGTAACCAAAATTAATGGGAGCCCTGGGCTAGACTTTCTCCTGGCTGACCGCTTAACGGTCTACAGAGCACAGACATAGAGTAAAAGACTGCTAATGGGAATAAGACGAGGCAAAGCCCACATCTCACCATTTAATTATTGACACGGAGACACTGAAAGGTAACTGCTGGTGGATACGAGAGATTTCTTTTTCCTGATTTATTGGTTGCATCATACAGCGATTTAGTCATTATAAACACAAGGTTGTGTCAGGTAGGCTCCTTTTTATTAAACCTTCAGATTTGCCTGGTAGTTCTAAACGGGAAACCTCGTGCAACATGATTTCATTTCTTCAGTTGGCTTGCGTGCCTTTTCAACTTTCTCAACCTAAGGGGGAAAAAAGTAGTAAAGTACTTTTCTTTCATCTTATCAGCAGCTGCAAGAAAGCCTTCAAGGGGGCACCCATATCAGATCCCTCATGCTTGTCACCATCAAGCCCCCTCATCAAGCTTTGCACTCCAGTCTGCCGCCTTTTCCCTTCCCTCATGACAGCATTTTGTTTGCCTGATGAGAAACACAAAGGGGAACATATTGAAAGGAGGGGAGAGACACATCTCCTGGCGAATAATCTGACAGAGGAGACAATAGTCATTCATCTGTGTGCCGGTACAGGCAGGTTGACTTTTCTCACTGAAGAAGGGGAATAATTGCGAGGCTTCCCGTAATGATGAATGCAGCTGAGACTGTACTGCCGAAAGCAGCCCGACTCCCCTTTTTCTGAAGAGCAGCGGCAGATGAAAGGAGGAGATGCACACAAAGGAGCATTTATGTAACAACACAAGTATGAGTATGTATCAAATAAGCCGTGTTCTACTTAGCATAGCTCCAAAGCCAGACATGAGGAATCAATAGGAACCTGCAATTTTGGCCTCTTGAGAGAAGGAAGCTACGAGCAAACAAACACACGGGGTTTTCGTGTCTCTCCGCAGATTCCAACGTCTTCAGCGGAAATTTTCGGAGCTCATTGAAGGCTGTCAAAATTGATTTATTTGGGCTATAATCACACCAAGTTAAGCACAGGGTTTGGTGGAACTGAGCCTAACATCAACATTGAGTATTCTTCAGTTTGAGCATGTAACTCCAACAGAAGTTAGTTTGTGACACTTTCTCGGCTCTTGCTCCCCCTCGTCTCTTTTCATGTTTGTTTTTTACAGCTTTCCGTCCCCTCCTCTCTGCTTTCCTGCCTTACAGGATGTATAAAACTTTTGGCGGCCTTTCATTGGTTCATTTTGCAGCACTGTCCCAGGGTCAATGGAGTAAGCATGGTACAGAATGCGAAGTAATCCCAATCGCTTGATTTCATCAATCCTCTTTTTCGCCCGGGGTTTTGAACACCTCAATCAAACCTCCCCTCAAGGTCGCCTTTGTAGCACGCTTGGCAGAATGAGTCCACCACCCCCCCACCGCCCCCCCGCTCACCGTCCATGTGCAGAGGGTGCTTTGAACCGGAGCGACAGATAAAGAAGCCGGGGAGAGGAGAGAGACGGGAAGAGATGTATCCTTTGTGCTGGATATTGAGGTTTTAGTTTAGATGGACACCTCAGCAAGGTCGGTCATATTTCACATAAAACAAATTTATTCTGATTCCTTATGCGTCAAAGTGAGATTTTCATCTGCAAATGTTTAGTCATTCTTTATTTATTTATTTGCTATGCATTAATGTAGACTGCCTTATTCGAGCTCGTGCCACATCATTTCTTTCAGCTCTAAACCTATGGTTTAACCCCAAACTCTGTGCACCATTGTCACTATCTCAAACTACTCAAACTCAACTCTGTGAGTGAGGGACTGTGTAATGTTGGTGATAGCGGCGGGGAAAGGACAGAAGCATGAATGGTTGGCTGGATGCAATGTTCATTTTACAGCAGTGCGAGATTTTCATCTGCCTTGGATTTGATGGAAGAAAAGAAGAACTAGACATCAGGAGGAGAGGGGAGTTATTCTGCTTCCCCTGTGCTGCTCAAAAACTTGTGCTGTACAACAGATTAAAGGAGGGTTGTTCACATCTTGCACCCATTTTCTATAACATC
Source organism: Pachypanchax playfairii (assembly GCA_006937955.1). Taxonomy (NCBI): domain Eukaryota; kingdom Metazoa; phylum Chordata; class Actinopteri; order Cyprinodontiformes; family Aplocheilidae; genus Pachypanchax; species Pachypanchax playfairii. The sequence continues at coordinate 8,181,568 of SSNP01000006.1, forward strand.
GGAATCTTTTTTTACTTTCTATAACAGTGTAAAGAGTTTTTTTTTTTTCCCTCTTCCCTTTGTTTCTTTTGCTATACACCCTCCTTTTGTGTCATTGGTAACTTATCTTACCAGCCCCCCTCCACTCAAATTTACCTTGCAAACATGCATCATTGGGCATCATAGTTATGCTTAAGGTTGAACAGCATTCATCCTAATATATACAAGCACTAAGAAAAATGGAATAATCTCTCTAAGAGAAAGTAGCCATTCATCACGTCGGTCTACAGCGGCAGAATTATTGCATCCTTTAACCTCATTCCTGTGCCTTTTGCGGGAAAAATCTAGCAAAGTGATGTAAAAGTACCAGGATGTCAGCTGAATGCATCTTTCAAGGTTTAGAGGAATATCTAGAATTGTTTTTAAATGATGATGGTATCTGGAATTATTATCATACCTGAGGCACACAGCAGTAAGAACATTATCAGTTTAAATTATCAGGGAAAATTTCTCTCAGGCTTGATGAAATCAGTTGTCCAAGTGAGGCAAAAAACAAAAGTAACTTTTACTTAAAATGCATCTAAATGTCCCAAAAATGTTTTAGCAACTTAAGCAAAACTGTACTTTGACTTTTAACATCCATTTATTTTGCGGCATGATTTTTTTGTGGACCATTATTTTTATAGACATCAGACCAGCTTGGTCTTCTGCATTAATAAGCATAGATTTCTGTGTAAATAATCTTTTTAACACTGTAATTGTAATGAAAAGTATCACAAAACTGAAGTTGTTTTAAGATGGCAGGGATGTGTTTACAATACACTCATCTCTCTCCACGAGAGAACTTCTGATATTCCAAACTATAAATATTATCGATTGCAGGTAGGATACTGCTTCTCAAAGTTTTTGCAAGTATCACCTCAAAAGACTAAACTGCCCAAGTACTGACATTCTGTTATGTTAGATATTAAAGCAGAACTAAGTAAGTTTTTTCACCTCAATAAATGTTTTCTAGAGTCCCTGTGGGGGTAAACAAGGACTTGGAGGGGTGATTCGTGGGTCCCTCCCCTCCCTCCGGGGTCTGTGTCCTGAAAGCAGCACTTGCAACTTTCAGTGGATCGGACCCGACTAATCTCGCGAGAACAAACCTGCTTTACGGCACTCACACTCACGTACATAAATACAAGCATGAAGCCCTTGCCATTGTTAGCAACGCCACCCTTAGGAGCGCAAAGATGGCAATAATACTCACCTGTCGAGACATTTTCTTGGTTTTGTTTTTCTTTCTTCTTGCAAAAGCGTTCTCTGCGCGTTGTTGTTGGGGGGTCGGCGGCGGGGTGGAGGGGGGGGGGTCTGCGGCGGGGGAACGTTACGACAGTGAGCTTTCACAGGGGACCAGTAGGGGGAGAGCGAGAGCAAAACTTACTTAGTTCTGCTTTAAAAGGCGTATTCAAATCTGACTTGTTCTAACAAATCTGGCCAAACTATCAACCCTGATTTAAAAAGTTTGATCTAAGATTGTTCAGTTTGAACATTGCTAAGAACAACACCTCATACATGGCCTCAGTTCTTCTTCTATTCTGCAACAACTGAGATAACTTGAATCAGATTTTCTAACTGTTTAACATTTTTGTTAGCAGGTCCAATAGAGACTTCAGGGGGTATTCTAGTAGGTTAACAAAAGACAAATGTCCAAGGAGCTTCATCAGTTCAAAATTAACAGTGTAGAGTTTGTTTCAAACCCAAAGCAGAAACTGAGCAATGTCCTCTATGTAATTTGGTGCTGTGAGGAGTCTACAGATACAGGAAAAACCCAATAAAACCTACTGTACTTTTCACACAGAATTGATGAAGCTCCTCGGTTCAGAAGCAAAATGTCTAAAATAATTGAGGTAAAAAGTCCAGCCATCTTTTTTAACTAAGATTACTATGACCTGAACGACTAAGAACCTTCACCAGCATGTTCAGTGGTATTGCTCATGAAACCCCAGATTGAAGAACTGTATTAAGTTATAGTTGGTAACAGAACGGTTTTCCATATTGGATATTAACAACTTAGGATCGGGCACTAAACTCGTAGAACAAATGCTACTTTTGACACTTATCCCATTTCTGTAGCAACATGGTGTAACAGTCCAAGCACTGATAGAATTTTAATCCCGCTCATAGCCAATAATTATCATCAACAGCTGATTTTTTTGCTGAGGTATATAGAAATTATGTTCTTTAGTTTTCATGTCTCAAGATACCAGCTTGGTGCAACGTTTAAAGTTTTAATATACTTAAAAAAAACAATCCTCCTAAATTGTTTGGTCTATGTTCTGACTTTTTCCACCAGTCATCCACATCTCTTAGACATACATCAGGTATAACAAGACACTTCAGCAATGCATTGAATGAAAAATGCTGCCATGACCCCAACCCACCCAGTCTAATTACACGCACTGAAGCGCTGTTGCCAAGAAAAAAAAGGTTGCCTTAAGCCACAATCCCCATGTGATTGTTGCCCACTTCATCTCCTACCATGCACCATTTTCTGTCTCTCATCTACAAGCCTTACTTCCCTCTGAATGTAGCCTCAGGCTCTACCCATCTATAGCTATAATTCAATTAATTAGTATGTGGCTCGTCCAGAGGTCTAATGCATAATGATATATTAGCCCCGTCACTGTGAATGCTTTAAATTGGTCCAGTCTCAACAGGCCATGAGGGTAACCTCTCGTTTCTTGTGAAAAAAAGGGTCAAATTATTAGAGAGCAGTGAGCTGTGTGAAGGGAAATAAGGTGATGCATGTTGGACTTGTGGGACAAGTGGAATGTGAGAATCAATGAAAGCAATCACCATCTATAATTCAATTTGTTGTAAGCTATACAAGGGACAAAAATACAAATGAATTATACAGAGATCAGATCATCATAAAGTCTTTTTGAGTTATGGGATAAGAAATCAGACTTAGATTGTAGGACATGTCAGAGTCAACAACTGGAGGATCTAGGATTAATACAAAAATGTTCTGTTATTTTGTGACAGGAAGACATCAGTTTGCAGAAAAGTATAATACTGAGTAAAATGCACAACATGTATCTGCCACTGCACTCCTTTACAAATGCACTGGAGTACTAGTGGTGGTTAAACACTTGTGCAAACCATAAGTAGTCATCAGGGACCTTCGGGGACAAGGCGAAGGACATTGATATTGGTATCACAACCCACCTCAGGAGACTCGCTGACTTTAAACACTCTCCTACTAGCTTAGACAACAACATGCATGTCTGCAGCACGGCCCTATGTGCGAACACATGACATTTATTCAAAGCTACTGCTGGCAGCAGTGAGCCTGTAGAGGATTTATACAATAATGCTCAAGGGTTTATGGGAAGTGGTGTTTGTTGAGGAAATATCAATCTGACAAATTATGTTTTAAGGTTGTTTATTTTCCTGTAGGTTTTGGGTTTACTTAACATGTATTAATTCAAACTTAAATCCCTCTTCACAATGGATGACAACCCCAATAATGCATAAAAAATTCAGCCATAATGTGGCTGGTCTTTGCAAGGTCTTGGCGAGGCCTATAGGGAGATATTAACATTAGGAACACTGGAAATGTAATTCCTAATGAGGCACCCACACTCACCCCCTGACTTAAAGAAACTGTCAATTTGTCAAGCACTTATTTATGAGACAATAGCGCTATCATTGCAAGGGGGAAGAGGAGTTGTTTTGCAACAGGTTTGTAGCGCGCAAAAATCTTCCATGAATGTCAGTGATCGCAACAAGCTACATAAACACTGTTTATGGAAAGAATATTCGCTACAATTATTGATTTGGCTCAATGATATGCTGACTCCGCCCTCGTGCAGCTGGGGCACACCGTGACCTGATTGACTGGGAAAAAAGCTCTCTACTTTTCTATAACTAAATTTAAAACCAACTCATGGCATAATATAAAATATTTGCTTTACACCACTGATGATCTGGCTACTAAATTATGTACAACTCTGAGTTTATAGGAAACATTGCACATCTTCATGACTTATTTGCTCTCACTGACAGACTGACCCAGTCATTAAGTGTCAGATGGATCAGTGAGGTGGAAGAGACAGGGTCAGCCTGACAAACACATCAGTCATATATCACAAGAAAGAGAAACAGTAAAGTTTTTCATCACAGACTAACAGGTGATCTGCCTAATGGTAATATCTGTGGCAATGTGCAGTGAAGCGTAAAACTGTGGTATGTGATAATCTGATTTATTTGCATTGCAAAAGTGTGAAAGCATAGACCCTAAGTGAACCCAGTGATTTTCTTGAAATGTTCAGACATCTAGTGTTAAGCATCTCTAGGCCTTGGTAGGAGTGTGGAGGCAGAGTATCCATTGCATGGGGTCTGAACACACCCAAATAGGTTGGTCATAAAGGATTTAAAACTGGACTGAGCACACTGGCTTAAAACCATTACACATCCCGCTATGCTAACACATGATGGGATCTTGTAGCCCATAGCAGCATCATGACCTGGTCTAAGAGAACTATTACAAGAAATCTCCAATAGCATTACAGGAAACTATTATATCAACAGTTTAGAAGCATGTGACAATTTCTTTTCAAAATGCCTTTTCTATCCTTTAGCCATGTGCGCCATCATGTTAGAGCACACCTAAACAACTAAATCAAACTCAACCTTAAGAGCGGTTAAATGCTGTTTTTGCAGAAGTAGCAGTATTTTAAGAACAATGTGCAGCTTCTGGTTTCATCCTGGACACCAAACCTGACACAATGAATGAATGAATGAATGAATGAATGAATGAATGAATAATAAATAAATTCAAAGCAGATGTTAAAATAGATTACATTTTATTTCTTTCATAGTTCATTCAAAATTGTATTACCTAATTTTTAAATCGCATTAATGATTCATATTGGCAATAATGGTTTCATTTTAGAAAAAATATTATATCTAAATTAGGATAAAACATGGTATTTTATTCTAACTATATAAAACAAATAATTTCTTGCCAAAGAAAAAAATAAACATGATTAAAGTCATTTAAACTGATTTGCTGGGTGACTAAAGCAATTGTTTGTTCATATTTCTCCCATGAAAAACACAATTTTCCAAGTGTTGAAACTACTTGTTTTTGGAAAACCAAAACTCCCAGATGCAAAGCATTTACTTCATATGTCATGTATAGCATTCTAATTTGACATGTTATGTTTTTCCAAAACCATGTTTTCCATGTAAAAAAAAACGTGTATTTCACATTTAAACAGTTACATTTTCACGTGAGGTTATTCTGTGCAGGAACATGTCTTATGAATATAAAACAATCTTAAAATGTGCATATTTTTATTACAAAAGCTAATCAAATGTGAAATAAATACCTAAAGGATGTAAAATAATAATTTGACATATCAGTATTGATTCAAAAAGGAAGTGGGGTTTCGTCAGACTTTAGAGGTCATCGATCGGACTGTCCCGTTTCACAGCGCCTATCATAGCTCCACAAGCCTTGGTCTCCTGACATTCAAGTATCAGCCAACTGCCTGACATGTCGTGTTCTGTCGTCACACTCACCTCTGTCAAATCCCTCAAGCCATCCATCATTCTGTGAAGAAAAAAGATTTGTCTAATGAACGTCGAGGCTGATAAATTGATCACTCAGTGGGACCTCAAGGTTATTCTACATGTCTATTAGCAGTCCGAGGAAATGATTGAGGGTATATATTTTTACTACCACGTGGAATATGTGGTCTAACCTCATGAGGATACTAAGCGGGAGGTGGAGACTTCTTGAGTTTTACAACAATTACAGTTGAGTCTTCGTTCTTGAAGCATGCTGAATTTGAAAGAGGATTTTGATTCTGAACAACAGCAGCTTGTGTGGATAATTATTTGCAACAGCAGCTGCTAAATCAGAGCTTAACAAAAGGCCTTCCTGTAATGAATGCCATCATTTGTGCTCTCAAATGAACTGGACACAAATACTGGTAAATTGCACCCCAAGCAACGATTTATAGCCTCTCTTCCTCACCTCTTAGGAGTACGCCGTAAAGCAGCCCATCTCTGAGCTGGTTGATTGCTTCTGCCAACAGTAGGTAGGGATTGCTTTTCCTACGATTAGTTTCATTTACGCACTTCTTCTTCTTGTGGTAAATTGTTGCTGGTGTATGAGAGGTGGTGGTGGGAGGGGTGATGTAAAGATGCCCAGTTGGCGGAAGCTAATTTTCCACTTGAGGAAACTGTCGGCAAAATAATAATCCAGTTTGTTGTGGGGAAATGATGATCTCCCGTAGCCTTGCCAGGAGCTGCGTAATGGCACAGCACCAGGGAGGTCTCTACGCCACAACATGTGTGCTTTTCCACAACTAGCTTGTTAGCCAAAGAGTCCTCGCCAGTTACTGCTAACCCAGGCAAGCTGGGACTCCAGCGGCTGCCATTTAGGAAAAATAAACAATTTAGACAAACTGTTTTGTGTGCAAATTATTTTATTAATGGAGAAATGCTGGCATGCTTTTAAAAGGAGAACAACCTATACCAAGGACCCTTTGTGTAATAGAGTTGCTGAAGCTATTATCAAATGGCAGGTTATTTCACTGTTCAAGTGTTTTATGTCTTGCCCACATATATTACATCCCAAATCACATGTTGATTTAAATGAACTTGTCCTGGGTTACTGGTAGGCTAACTCTCTGTAGTAGCTGCAACATTTTCCAATACGGCACGCTGGCCGTGTTTGTCGGACATAGCAACAATAACTGAGGGGGCGGGGCTCGGCGAAAGGTCGGTTGTCCTAAACATGGAAACCTAAAAAGTTTATATAAAATAAGACAGCTGAACTGATGAAACCCTTCGAACATTAAAATATCTTGAAATTAACAAAAAAAAAACCTCATGTTGACTTTTATTAGACTCTTGGCTTTGATTTGGGATGTGTCCCTGGTCTAGTAGAGAAACAGAACTATTCAGCTCAGGTCTGCAGAGATACTTATCAATCCCAATTTCCTGAATTAAACTAAATAAAGTGTTGAGATATCAGAATGAGAGATTTAAAGAGAAGTAAACAAGTTATAGAATATCACTCCATTAGTTCTATGTAATATTAATGCTTTCAATGCTTTTTTCCCCCTTGTTTGTACAAACCGACCACTAAAAATCTGTGACTACTGAGGAGATGTTAAGTTACATTACATTTAAATTCATAAGGCCCTGTAATAACCAGGGTTTAATTCTTTCTTAAGTCTTTGAGTGTCCCTTTAGCTTCCTTTTTAGCTGAAATCAACCACTTGAGTGGACTTAATGTGAAGGCGTTATTAAGACAAAGAGCCAAGGTTTTTCCTGCTTCTTCTGTTTTCATTTGAGTCTTTAATTCAATTCACAACAAGAAAACCGTGAATACAGAGTAATTTACCGTGATTATCCAATTGAGGGATTTTAATTTACATCACATCAGCCTCATCTCTCAGACTAGTGTCAGTAAAAATCTCCTTGATTTCACTCTGTTTGGTTTTTACCAGGTTCCCTTTTACCTGCCTGTTAAGATGGTTAAAAGCAGGTTAAAGGGTCGTGACTTTTAAACCTCAGGCTGTTGCCTTTGCCTCTATAAACACTCTCTTTGCACTTTCTCACTCTCACACACCGACTGAAAGTGCCCAGTCTGATTTTTTTTTTTTCTCTTTTTAATGCAGCCAACTTTATCATTTCCCCGCTCAATAATCCATCAACATTTACATTCCATTAATCACCCCCTCCTCCCTCCACCCGTCTGTCTGAGTTAGAGTGAAGCTCCAGGAAGAAGCCCCCCCCCCCCTTCACCCCCGGGGGGCAGTGCACCAGCCCTCCCTCATTATCCAAAACACACACGTGATTTACAGCACACAAGAGTATTGACCTCAGCGACGCGATCAATGTGCTGAAATGCACCAAATGATGTGCGCACAGTGTTTATCAGAAAGTAGGTTATCCACCGCACGCGTGATCGGCTACACAATCAGCACCGAGCGCTTTAACACAGTTACAGAGAGACAGTGAAGAAAAGGAACTGTGGGAAGAGGGAAAAGGGAACAAGAAGGGCTGCCTGAACCACCACAGGGTGTCAGTGCCCCCCCCTACACACACACACACACACATCTCTGCCGGAGTCTGAGGTCCACATGGACTCAAAGAGCTGTGAAATCACCATGTTTCTAATCTGTTGTTGGATTACAGTAGGGGGTGCTAGTGAGGTTGTGAGGCATAAACACCCCTCTGTGTGAGGCCCCATGGGGGGGAGGCATGCATCACTCACCAAAGCAGTTCAACCCCACACCCGCCCACCTCCCTCCTTACTCGCTTACTCTCACTCACACATACATCAAATCCCTGACAAATGCACACAAATAACTTGCTATTGCTGAGCTCCTATGTGTTGGTCTCCACAATAAGATGTAAAAGAGATTAATTCCCTGCTGTCCAATACATGAAGTATAACTCTGTGTTCTGAAAGCACAGATTGAACTCTACAGTGCTGATTAACTGAAAAATTGGCTTGAAATGCCTCGGTATAATCATGTGACCTTGTTATTGTCTTTGAGATCTCTTCTCAGGAAATAAAAACCCAAGTTCTTATGAACTTTAAGGATCAACGACCTGTTCGGGGTGTCTTACCCATTAACCACAGGAGTAAGATACCAGGTCACCATGACACTGGACAGGATCGAGTGGTTATAGAAAATGGACAGACTGGAGCTCAAAGTGAAGACTGGACCTTATTGATCCCCACATGAACATTATTTAGTTTCAAAATAAAACCTTGAAGAAAATATAATAAGTTAGTTGATAATCTGTTGAAAAGCACAGTTATCAGGGGTTTTCAGACCTCAGGGGACTATATTTATGTGGACTTAGCTTCTGTTGCAGAGCAGGTATTTTGATGTAAAAGGCTGTGATTGGTTGAGACATAAATGTTTATGTTGAATGTCCTTTAAACACCTGCACCATTAAAACTACATTAGAAAAGTTACTTACCTGCTGCTTTTGGCCATTATTCCCTCTTCAAACGTTTTGTGAATGATCATTTTATTTTGTGCAGAACTTCTATTTCCAGCACTTTGTTTTTTAATGTTTGCAACGTTCTTTCACCTCTTCTTTTTTTTTTTTAGCATTTCAAAATAAAAGACACAGGAAAACCTGATGAGAAGTTCCATGAAAAATAAAACTAAAACAGAAGCCAGAAAAAGGACACGGTCTGACTGCTTGAGAAGTACGTTACGCCAACCTTCTTCCGATCAACGGTGTCAAAGTCAAAGCAGCAATTACAGCAGGATGTGCAAAATCAGTAAGAGCTGTTTAAGGTCAAGCCTACTGATGTGTAATAAGTGGCGAAAATGAAGTCAGAGGTAGTTGGTGTTTTTTTTTTTTTTTTTTTCACAGTGTGTACTTAAAGTCATGTGACACACAAGACATTTCTTTATGATGAATGCATGAGTTAATGTTATGGAATTCATGTAATTCTATGTTATTGTTTTTAATGTGAAAATTCAATGAAACTAGCTTTATCCAATAAATACACACACCACAAGTTGTCAAATTATTTTTGTTATTGGGAACGAGCTCTGAGGTTTAACTGTAAATTTATGTGTGATCAAATTTCCCACAGTTCCTTTGGTGTGCGGGCTGACTTTTATCACCAACAGTCACCATCATTAGCAGACACTGTTTTTAGACATCACACAGGAAGAAGTATGAAGATAAAATAACACAAGTGCAAAATGATGCTAATGGTTGTAATGCGAGTAAATTATCTCTGCTTGGTGAAGTGCCATCAAGGCACTGCTTCAAACAGCTGCCAAACGATGGTAAATCAGACTGGTCGAAGATACGAGAACTTCACGTCAAGACAAAGTTAAAAACACTAAAAAAAATTAAGCCATTATGTCTTAAAGAAGCCATTCCATGAAAAACGTTTTTTTGAGTTTTTTGTTGAATATTTTAGCTCCGCAGATGTTCTTGGCTTCGTGCTGGGTGTGAAAATGGCACAATAATTTTTTCTTTCAGTTTTTATCTCTCAAACTACACAGGTGGCTATAAAACCAGAGTTCTCCCGAATTTGAACAGCCTGTATTTGTTTCATCACATCTCCTTTGCTCGTTAGTATTCATCAGCTCCCGCTGTTGAAACTACACCTAGCATGCTGCTGGCTAAAAGCTGTTAGCATAAAGACGTATCAAACAGGAAGAGACTACGTCTGTTGTTGCCATGCGCAGCGGGGAAGGAAACAGGAAGCCTTGCTCTCATAGGCTAGTTTGTTAGCCAATCTGAGTCCAGCAAATTCACATTATTAATATTAATGAGTTGTAGACCGAAGCCTGAAGAATCTTGACACAGATAGATTGAAAAGTCTGTTAATCAGTGTTTCCTAACATTTTTTAGATATAAAATGTTTCATATTACAGGTTAATACTTCAGAAATTACCACAAAGTCATGAAATTCGGGTGAAATGGCCTCTTTAACTAGCGTGCAATTTAAGTTTATTAAATGTGAAACAAATCAGTGTGACTGATTTAAATTTAAACTCTATACACTTTAAATTAAACCCCCTGTTCCAAATACAATAAAGAGAATGTTGGCTTTTTATATAGCTTTTTAAGAAATAAAGAAAAAAATCTGACTGCGACAGCTCCAAAAGAAAATGACATCCCCACATGATGACTTCACTTACCCTTAAAATATAACAAGTAAAACAGCAGGAATTCTGCCTCTTCCTCCAACAGTTTACTGTTATCAGGAATCATTGACACTGTGCTAACGCTTCTCTCCAACAGCCTCACATTCCAGCAATTAGACAGCACTTTTTCTTCTCTTGTCAAACTTTTTGATAGCTGCCATGTAGTGACCCCCCATTGAGCAGTGCTTTTCTTGGTACATCTTTTTTACCTTGTCGCTGAATCTGTGGGGGGGATTTAAAATGTTTCGAGGTGGATTTGTCAGATGTGCAGATTAGTACTCTTTCATTTTAGATGTTTCGAGCTGTGTGTGTTTTTTATTATGTGTTTGATTCAATTTTACAGCAAGTTTTGGCTCGATTTGAATAGGTAGCAGAAAAGCACAGTTATTTACTCTGTGAGTCATTGTAAGTCATTTTTGTGCTGATTTTTTTTACTATCTGCACTGAAAACCCAAGTTGTCCATTTTTATTATTATATAAAATTCTTTGTCATGAAAGCAGTTTGTTAGAAACTTGTAAAATGATGGTTTAGACAGAAAATGATCAAATTGGGTTTTTAAAGTGTAAATTTATGAGTTACGCATCTCAGTGGTCTTTAAATTATGATTATGGCATTTTTACCCCAAATCACACAACTTGTGCCGTTTTCTAGGAAGTAGTTTCTGCATAGCAGCAGTAGCTGATTAGCAATTCACCTCTGATTTGTGGGTGAAATCGTTGGTGTGGAGGATTCCCCCCCCCTCTGTTTATCCTAGCGCTACCGCTAGCTTCCAGGTAGTGGAGTAGGAGCTGGAGGCCCACCCATTGGATTTTCTACGTCACAAATCCCATCTTTTTTTAGACACATTTTTGCATCTGGTACTAATTCACAGCGATTTGAATGCAGAAATACTCAGAAATGCAATTTTGAGCTTAAAGAAGTACTAAATAACTTTTCCACAGCTGTGTCTCAGACGGCCATTGCTGGAGCCGGTGTTCTGTTGAAATATGTTACCTGTTGAGATGTGCAGAAGCAATCGGTACATGTGCCATTCTACAGTCTGGACTTTGTTTCTATATTTCTTCCATAAATACATTTTACCTATCAAATAAATTCTCCCAGGACAGGAACACTAAATATGATGTCATTTTTACTTTCTTTGCATTGTCAGAGCGACAAGCAAATGTTTGGACACACCCAGAAGAGAAGGACCCAACAATGGCCGACAAGGACACAGAGGGCTTTTATATCGAAAATATCTGGGAAGGATCATAAAAATATGTTTAAATAACTAACAGGACACACTCACTATAATCAAGAATACTGTATAAACTTCTAATGAAATCTCGTTATGAAATAAGTTGTCAATTCGTACTATGGCGGCATTTTTCTTCAGGGCAGCATAAATCATCAGAACACCACTTCCTGCTGAGACCCAAATTACTGAAGTTATTTAGTCCATTGTAAAGCCATCAGAAGTGCACAGAGTGTCTAATATGAAGGTGAACATGTTTTTTGGTGAGTATCCACTTAGACAAGTTTTAAAACAGTAGCTTAAAGTTTTTAAAGTAATTTTGTACTGCTTTAATTTTCTCCTCTAGCATCAGAAAAATGCCACAAGAATATGTTAAAACCACGTTTATAAAAACATTACTTTTTTTTTTAGATATTGGTAGTATATTTGTTCATTTGACATTAACATCTGGTTGTTTAGATTTGACAATGTCAAGTTTATTTATATAGCACATTTACATGAGGAAATAATGACCTAAGTGCTTAACACAGTACGAAGTTTACAAAAACAACAATAAACCAAAACAACAAATACAAAATACTTAGTCTACTCTTAATTAAAAGCCAGCTCATAGAAATAGGTCTTTAAAAGCACCTTAAAATTACTCAAACTGAGCAGCCCTGATGTTGACAGGAAGAATGTTCCAAAGTCGGGGCTCAGCTCCTTGAAAGGCTTCTTGTTCTGGGGATCACAAGACGGCTCTGATTACTAGAACTCATGGATCTAGTAGGGCATAAAGGGTTAAAGGCTTAGACGAATAAGGTGGAGCTAGACCTGCGAAAAACTTAAAAACAACAATAGTTTAAACTGGATCCTATAAAATACAGGAGGCCAGTGTAAGGACTTCACTGGACTAATAAGCTCGTTCTAGCTATAGCTAGCTCTTCAAATCAAGCAGATCTAGAATTCTAAAATGCTAGCTAGATTTGAATAGCAAGCAAGTTCAACTAAGCATATTGTAGCAATAAATATCATCATAATCAGGGGTGCACATAATATTTTTGGCCTGGTTCTCAGAAGAGAACCTAGGGTTGTTGCTTGGTCCTCACATTTTTAAATGTGTCTCGCTGTGTCTCTTCCGAGCTCCTCTGCTTCGTTTTTGGTTTCATCAAGCTTCAAATTCAGTCTGTTTACTTTACCTGGCTCTATATTTGTTTCAATAAAAATCCTTTAATTGTTGAAAAAATCAAGAGAAACCAGTAAAATATAAAAATACTGGTAAAAAAAAAAACCTTCAGAGTTCAGGTTGGACTGTTTACAGGTTTGATTGTTCACTTTAATCTACATTTAACAGTTTGGTGTTGAAATTTATTAGTCAGCTGTTGGGGCTTCTGTCATTTACTGTAACTGTTTTTTGTTTTGAAATGATGAGGATGTTTGTAATGTGATGCAGTCAGATAAAAAGATACACTGGACAGTTATGGGGCATTGACTGCATATCCCATAGTGCTTTGCGCGCATTCAAAATGGCGCGGATCACAGACAAATACGCTGATACTGTTGATTAAAACAGGTGGTTTTCTGTATTTTATAGCACAAAAAGGTAGTTATACATGTCTGTGCCACGATGGTCTATTTGTCTTATTCAGTGAATTTTTTTCAGTTTTGACGCGATGCAGAATCCTGCAGTCAGCTGCACTGATCTGACTGACTGAAAATCCGTCACACTGGCAAACTGACACACAGAGACAGAGAGAGACGCAGCATCAGCTGATCAGCTGGAACTTCGGCGCTCTGGCTGAGAAACATATCAGTCAAACAAAAGAAGTCAACAGGATTCTTCATTTATTTGACAATGAACCCGCCTCTGATTAACCTAAAAATTCACGCAGCTCAGCCAAACTAATGTTAAGTACACAACTTTTCATCTGGTGCGCATTTTATATTTTGACAGTGTGTGCGGACCTGCGGACCACTTATGTGCACCCCTGATCATATATCTGTTACGCTGTGGAAAACATTTGAGGAATAAATCATCTTACAGATATCTCATCTAACCTCATTTATGCATAAGAATTAACTCTGTATCATCAAACTCTTTTGAAGATCTTAATTTTATCTTTTAAAAGGAGAATCAAAGATGGGAAGATAAATTAAGGGGGAAAAAAAACTAAATCATGTATCTATCTTTGTTATCCTCCATCTATCAGAAGCTTTTTACTCTCTCCGGTAATCATGCACACCTCTCATTTCAATACCAGGCTGAGTGCACTGAGTGAACACTGCAATCTGGTCCTTGTAATGAAAACGTATATTCCAGCTCCCCTTCCTGAAAGAAGGCCCCATTAGAAGACTCAGTATTATTGATTGAAATGCTTTTAAAGTTGCGCGTGTGCATTAATGCAGGAGGGAAGGCCTTTGAGAGGTATAAGATAATAGTACCATACATTCAGCTTCTGGTTGAAATGTGATTTCTTCTTCTTTTTTTCTGTTAAACTAAATAACCTATGAATATATTCCAATCCAGCTTTAAGCAGATTTATTCCAGATTCTGATGCTTAAAGGATGATGACACCGGTCATTAGTGGAAACGTTTGACTTCATTGCTTGCAGATCTGGGAGCAAAGTCTGTTTTATAAATATTGAATTACTCTCTGATGCATCATGAATTGAGGGAAAGCCAAGTTAAGAACTGGCATTGAATTTAAATTACTAAAACTCAGTTTAATTATTTTTAGGAAGAGACTTCGGTTCAGCCCAAGATCATCCCTGTTCATTTATTTCCACACTAACGCCTGTAAACTTGTTCAACATTTTACCTGTTGACAAAAGGTCTCTGAGTGAGCTCAGATGGGAAAAATAAAGTTTAAAACATGGAACTGTACAATCCTACCAAAGAAACTGAATGAAAATGGGAAATATAGTAATCTTTCACTCCTCCATTTTTGTGGCTTCACTAAACCTCAGATTTTATATGCGAGTATATCTGAATATATATACCACGGACAAGCATATTTCTGGTGCGTCCTTCCTCATTTTGGTTTGCCTAGTTGGTTTCACACCCAGGACTCTTCTGATGGATAACGGAGAAGCACGTGGTTAATCCTGGGCAGTAATTGGCTCAGATCAACACATGGTTAAGGATCCTGGGAGCTGATTGGCTCGGTTCCGCACGCGGTTAAGGATCCCGGAAGCTGATTGGCTCGGTTCCGCACGCGGTTAAGGATCCCAGAAGCTGATTGGCTCGGTTCCACACGCGGTTAAGGATCCCGGGAGCTGATTGGCTCGGCTCCGCACGCGGTTAAGGATCCCGGGAGCTGATTGGCTCGGCTCCGCACGCGGTTAAGGATCCCGGGAGCTGATTGGCTCGGCTCCGCACGCGGTTAAGGATCCCGGGAGCTGATTGGCTCGGCTCTGCACGCGGTTAAGGATCCCGGGAGCTGATTGGCTCGGTTCCGCACGCGGTTAAGGATCCCGGGAGCTGATTGGCTCGGTTCCGCACGCGGTTAAGGATCCCGGGAGCTGATTGGCTCGGCTCCGCACGCGGTTAAGGATCCCGGGAGCTGATTGGCTCGGCTCTGCACGCGGTTAAGGATCCCGGGAGCTGATTGGCTCGGTTCTGCACGCGGTTAAGGATCCCGGGAGCTGATTGGCTCAGATAAGCTGTTCCTTTTTACTCCTAAAATTAAAATAAAAAAAAATTAAACTCTCTGATTGCTTTATTTCTGGAAAGAGGAAATGGAAATGAATAAATAATTAAAGTAAAACTTGTGCTGCAATTCTATTAGCATAAGATATCATCAATATAACAGTTCAAATCTTTTTAGGTAGCATTTCTTGAAAAGGTTACAAACCACATCTGATCCATTCTCTGAATGGCTTCCGTTTGTTCTGTTACTAGTTTCGACTGACCCGACGACTTAACGGCTAGTCCGAGTGGGTCCAATTAAAGAGTAAATAGCTGTGTTTTCTAAACTATTTCTGTCGCAAAAATGTCAAAGTGGTTCATGCAATAAAGATGAATTTATGACATGATCAATAGATCAAAAACATGTTATTTCTACAAGGAAAAGTTTGCACCAAAATGCTTCCAGTTTTCACTTTTAACAAAATTCCATGCAAATAACCATGTTATTTGGCTTAAATGTTTAAAAATAGCATTCACATGAATTGCATTCAAATTTACAATCTCAGGGTTGTTAGAAGTCAATGATCTTACCCCTGTGTAGATTAGCAGTTAGCCAATTCCAGTCTAATCTGTTTTTTACAAAATTAGTTTGCTCAACACGTCTACATGGAAGATATACATTCATCACGACCTTTCCACCGAAACTCGCTTTAAAAGCTCTCAACTTCTCCTTTTAAGGTCTCTAGTAAAACTGAAATAGTTTATTACCCTAAAATCCTTCTGACAAGGTAAAAAGTACAGCTCAAATACTTACAGTAAACAGCCTCGCTATAACAGACCTGCTTGATTTAATCTTCCCAGCTCGCTCTGGAGTTTGCCTTCTTATTTTTCTCACTCTTTCCTCCAGAGGTTACTGTAGCTGTCGAGGGGGAAGAGCCTTGCGTTTGATATGACCCTTTGAATTCAATTATGGCCCCAATCAGAGGCCCTCCTGAGATTAACCCCTCCAGCCTTCCAAAGTCTCGCCTCATTTGGAAAGTAGAGGCAACAGATCCACTTATTGATAAGGAAGTCTGGGAGGTCAGAAAGAGGGGTGTTTCAGATGGTTATCGAAACCAGGAGAGGTACAAAAGACAGGGAGTGTCGAAGTACATGACAATGAAAAATATCTTTATTACTCAAGCTAATACACACACTACTGTGGGCCTGCTCTTTTTAGTTAAGTCTCAATCCAGATTCACAAGCTGCTCATGGAGCCAGTCAGTTGACTCTGATCAGATCGCTCTGTCTTTTTTCCTTTTTCTTAAGAGAGTCTCTGAGATGTGTGGGAGCAAGAATTGAGTGCAGCTTTCTTGGTTTAATTTCCCTTCGTGGAAAGAGAATAAAGTGTGCATTTACTCTAAAAGTGCTGCAGGATGCAGACGGATCAATTTTGTTACGGCCGTACGGGATGCTGTCAGAGGGAGAGGAAAAAAAATAAAATAAAGAGGTTGCTCTACCCCTACTGTGCTCTGACATACAGTGAAATGAAAGAAAAAGATATCTTTGAATTGGATTGAAAGTAATCACACTGGTGCTGAATCTTCAGTTATATTTAACTCAACACCTCTCCATATGATGCAGCCTTAAAATTTTCTGCTTTTTGCTCGAGGAGTGTAACATTTTGACAGTAAAGCTGTTGTTTGGACCAGCTGCTTGACTGGCACCGGTCCTCCCATGAATTATTCAAAACACACTCCAAATACCACGTAATATCATTCTAGCAAACAGAGGAGGGAGATATTCATATTTTATCATTGACTATTGACCTTTTCGCAGACCTGTTTCTCATTCATTCCCTTCGCATCAGGATAAACCAATAAAATGTGACGGACAAAGCCTTGATCAAATAGCACCAAGCAACTGGAGGGGGGATGGCGGGGGGCGTCAGGGGAGAGGAAGAGCTGGAGATGAGACTGTGTTACAGTGGCAAGCACTTGGCAAGTAAAAATAGCTGTAATAGCCTCAGGTAAGTTAGCTGCCTGAAAGTCCCCAAACTGATTTTAGGCACAGCAGCAAGTGGAGGTGTGAAAATGGCCCCAAGAGTCGTTAAGACACTTTAACGTAGGCAACTGAAAAAGCATTTTACTCGAAGCAAATATTGTTATCTACTCTAAAACTGTCTTTGTGAGTAAAAGGAATAGTGCTTTGTCTTTTTCTTTTGTAGTTTGTTTTTTTGGAAAAGTGATGAACAGTTCATATTTTACTTACTGCAGATCTTTGAACAACCTCAGTCTGGTGAAACAGGGTATTCTGATTTATCTGAATTATCTTCTGTGTATCTTCTAAAAAATATTCTAGTGGTTTTATTATTTATTTTATTAACCGTTATGCTACAATTTAGTATCCCATGATTGTTTCAACAGAAATGTTATAGACATCCAATCAGCAGTGCCACATTCTGAACTGGATGCGCTAAAGGTTGGAATTTATTTATTTATTTTTTTTGGAATGTAGATTCTTGGCACAACTGAGGCTAGCTGTTAGCTCGTCAATCGGACTTAAAGGTGCAATGTAGGACACAAACACCACAACAATGTCCAGTGTGCGGCTGCTGCAGCCTCAAAAACAGAACAAGGCCTCCAGCCGTCGGGGTGCCAGGCTCGCTTGCGACCCCCGCATGCGCACCGATGCTGCAAAAATTCCTCATCCAAACCCACTCTGACCCCCGATCCTCTGCGGTCACTCATACCCCGAGAAAGACAGCAAAATCCCCGGTGCTCCGAAGCAGTTTCTTGACCTGCCAACTCCACCACCCTCCAAAGTATTTAAAGTAGCTATTACAGACTATTTACTGTATTAGGCAACCGGTAATGGTGCAGCTACTTTGCCAGCTATTGGCTGGTAGATGTAAACATGATGCCAACATCATGCACATCAAAATAAATATTTTATCATATTTTACTTCAAATATGATTGTTAAAGGAAATACTATACTCTAAACATCCAGTGGAGGCATTATTTTGTTCAAAATATTGTTTTTTACGAGAATTTTCCATATTGCACATTTCTCTAAATAATAGGTTTAAAGTGAACGTCATACAATTATGACTATTTATAAATAGACAATTACAATAAAACAAACCATTACACTGAAGAAAATTTTATATTATATTACACAACACAAGAGTTAGTTCATTTATTGTCCAAATTTTGTGTCTAGTATGTTTATATTTTTGAATGTTAATAGAATATATCTCAGTACCTATTGTGTGCATAATTTTAATAGATAACGCTTTCTGGTAATTAATTAGTTCTGGTCCTTGAACCCCCCCGCAGCAGTTTTTCAAGTATTTGTTTTCCAAAGCACTCCATCTGAAATGATATTCAATTACATAAACGAGCAGGTTGGATGTTAATGGTTTACACTGTTGTCTAAAAATAGAAACCATCAGCGTCTGTCAAACAGGGGGAAATAAATAATCTACAGGAAAACAGAACCAAATACACACACCATAAATAGTTTGTATTTCTCTTTCAGCTTTCCTGCACAAACTCACACTCGGGTTTTGTGTGTTTACCGGTTACCTGTGGTGCTTCTGCCTCAGACAGTGATGGTCAGCCTCTCTCAGTATTGTCTGATAGAAGTGCGTGGAAACTGCCGGGCCTGAGCTCTTCACAGGAGGTCAAGATGTGCGAGGGCTCGCTTGATGGGAGCAGCGGGAACCCGCAATTTTCCTCAGCCCTCCATAATCTGTTTGCACAGTGCAGCCGCATGTACAGTGTTTGTGTGAACGTGGGCGGGAGTCGGTGACTAACCCGACGGTGGGAGTGAATGAATGAGTGTGATGGAGTGAAAGAGAAAATTAACTCTGTGTGTGTGTATGTATGTGTGTGTATGTATGTGTGTGTTGCTTGTCAACCAAATATCTCAATAATCCCACATGCGATGGAAAATAAATAAAGTTGGAAACTTGCAGCAGAAGTTTCAACAAGCAGGAATGAAGTTCATTTTAGGTTTATCTCGGTTCCCCTGAGCAGAAACAACATTATCAAACAAAATAAAGCCGAATGGTAATTAAATAGTTTACACGAAAATATATAATAAGATAAAATCCACATAAGGAAATGGAAAATGAACACAGACGTTTATTAGAAGCAATTCTGTTTTATCTTAAATGCTTTTCTCTACTTCGTGTTAAAGGGATGGTTTGGAGTTTTAAAGTGGGTTTCTATGAATTAGTTATGAGTAGTCAGTGTCTTACCTGCAGTTAATTGGCAGTCAGAGTAAAATACATTAGCGCTGCATTATTTCACAATGTTAAACACCTGTTACTCTGTTTAAGGTTGTCTCACTTAAATCTTATTTCAAAACACTTTTCTTTTTTTTTACAACCCCTATCCCAAAATTGTTGGTGTGCTGTGTAAAAAGTAAAAGTAAACAAAAACAGGGATATGCAAATCTCAAACCCATATTTTATCTCCATTAGAACATAAAAAAACATATAAAAAAAACATGTCAAATGTCTCAATAAAGTTTATACTACTATACTAAAGTTTATACTATACTACTACATAATTTATGTGCGCACCTAGCTTGTGGTCTCTACTTCAGTCATTTTCACAAAAATGCTCAATTGGCTTAAATCGAGGAAACTGTCAGTTGAGAAATTGAAAGACAAAGGTACTGATAAAGGAGAGGAACCAAGAAAGGGTGACGAATCAAAGGCAACAGAGGATAACTTTATATGATAGGATAAATAAAAAACAACCAAATTTTATTTTTTTACATTTTTACAAGCCGTACATTTTTTGGGAGCATTTGAATTTGTTACATATCAATAAAACTCTTGTATCTCAAATTTTAATCAAATTTATGTAAAAAAAAAAAATTAATAAACCACAAACAAATGAAAATGTGTTCTTGTTTTTGCACGTTTTTAAAAATGTGATTTTCACAGAATTGTCCCCCAGAAGCTGTACAAATACCCTTCAAGAAACTTTATTAGGAATGGTTATACAACTTGGTTTTCAAGAGACTCATTTTTATAAACTGTAACAGAAATATCAAATACACCTTTTTCACAATTTCCAAAAAACAGCAAATACATCAAAATAAACTTTTTCCTAAAGAGCAAACAAAATCCTAAGTGTCCTTGGAACTTTTTTTTTTTTTTACAGAAAGGAGCATTTAAACATTGTGTGTGATTGTGGACAGGAACCATTACTGTTTTGAAAAGGGCAGGATCCTCACAGGCTTCATACACGAAGGGAATTCACTCACCACACATGTTGTACCCCTGTATGCTGTCTAAAGTGTCCACATCTGGAATTAAAAAGTTTCTCCTTTGAACGCTTTTTTTTTTTTGGCAAATCCATTAGATCACAGAAATGCAACTCTTTCAGTTTACGGTGCACAATGACTTATTGCTCTAACTCAGGGATTCCCTAAGTGTGGTGCGAGCTGCCACTAGGGGGTGCGCGAGGTGAAAAATGTATTGGCGGAAAAATGTAATGAAAATAATTACAAAATACAGTGTTGTTTCCCCACACAATAAAAATGTGTATATAAATATTTTCTCTGTAAAATTTTAAACAATGACAATTAAAATTACTATTCAAAATGCACTTCATCAAGAAATTAAGTGTTGAAGAAGTTCTTCTTCTTCTACTACATAATTTATGTGCGCACCTAGCTTGTGGTCTCTACTTCAGTCATTTTCACAAAAATGCTCAATTGGCTTAAATCGAGGAAACTGTCAGTTGAGAAATTGAAAGACAAAGGTACTGATAAAGGAGAGGAACCAAGAAAGGGTGACGAATCAAAGGCAACAGAGGATAGAATTGCGATGGAAGAAAAAGAGCAGAAGTTACAAAATGATGAGCTGGAGGAGACGGCAGAGGGAAAGAGATGGAACGAGGAAAAAGAGGATTTTTTTTTTTAAAGATTTTTTGAAGGTGCAAGGGGTTGGGGGTGTGTCAACACGGCCGGGACATAAAAGGGGGTTCTTGGCAAAATAAGTTTGGGAACAGCTGTTCTAACTTATATGGTTTTGTTTTCCCCAACATCTAAAAGTAGATATGCTATAGGGAGCGCTATCACTATGTATTTTAAAGGATTAGAGCGTTGACACATAAAAATCTTCCAGTAGATGTTTGAGAGAATGAACCTAATTCTCTGGGTGCATTGCGGACAGAGTCCACAACTATTTCCCTCTATATAGAAACCTGCACTAGTGATTTTCAGAGCAAACTCAACATTAATAATGGGATAGACTTTTACATTTTCAAGACCTGATGATGGTGTTTACATGTAAATGATACAAGAGTGTACGGTTGCTCTTTGTAGAGGTCTGCGTTCTCCACATGCCCCTCTAGTTTCCATTAAATTTACACATTTAATGAGGATACATCACCCTATACCGCTGGCCAATGTCTGGTAACTATCACTGCAGTTTTTTTTTAGTAATGCTGGATAATATTGGCCTTAGTGAGGCACTTGATAGGACTGAGCCATAATTACTGTCACCTTCTTTTTTTTTTTTTTAAAGATCTGTTTTGACATCAAAGTGAATGCTGCATTTAGATCTAATGAGCATCAATAGCTGACAAAATCTGTCACCTCAAGCTTGTGACCCTTTAACAGAGCTTATTATTGGTTGGTACCCTGAATTCTGGTATTAAACTCAATGTGGACTACATATGAGAATCAATTTGCTCTGTTGTTTGCACCCTGGAGCCTCATTATATCCATGAGGCGAGATCTGTTACTTCTATGAATCATATCCCTTGTATGTAGAATTCCATATTTGTTCCCAGTCCTGTAATCCTGTAATACAGACTTGGGTAGAATTAACTGGTCGCTTCTTACCCCTCAGAGACGAGGGCTATACCTCGTAAAAGCTTTATGCTGTAGCGCTGGTGGACACTTGGCATTTCCGTTTATTACCAACTTGGGTTAATTAAACTCGACCTGCCCGCCATCTTGATTAGACAATGGTAAATAAAGACAAAGTGTTTTCTTGCAGAAGTGAGTGGGGTCAGAGCGGGGAGCAGAACTGGGCAGGAATCCTTGTGACAGATACACAGCTGCATACTTTGTCCTTAAAAACAACACGTTTTCGGAACCACAGAGGAAAAATTGAACAAATGTCTCGTCTGTTACCAGAATATATAACAGCAGTGATTAAATTCTTCTTGCTTTTGGTGCAATGCTTTTAAATTGTTAAGATCCTGAACGTGACTGACAACATTGTAATTATGGCGTAAAATTACCTTTGATGAAACTTGTTTTTTACTGGCATTGTATGTGGGAATGTTAAAGTCACAGTAATTGTCTTTCCATTAAAGCCGTAGTTCTGATCTTTTAAAGTGGAGTTCTGTGGAAAAGTTATAAACGGTTATTATCGCACCTGTTGTAGGTAGATCTTTGAATTACATCAGTTTGGTGAAACAGAGATCACCTTTGACAGGCTAACAGCTAGTTCAAGTTGCACCCAGATCAAAGTCAAAGTGTTCAAAGTATACACAACTGACAGTGATGCAGAGGTTTCTAAAATAGCATCTAAACATATCACTGTTGTTAAAAAATTACAAATGGTTTAGGAAGACAGTAGGCAAATCCACTTTGATCTTGATCTAGCTCCAACCAACCACTACTTCATAAGTCCAGTCAGATTTAAAGGAACTTAAGGCAGCTTTACAAAATCTGACTTGGTGCTGCCGCGACAGACGCTGTGGCTAACTGCAGCCACCAGCCAAGCCGGCACGGGAGCGCGCACAGACACTTTACAGACTGTTCGTCTTCACAGCACTGCACCGGGGAGGCTAACATACTTCACGTCAGGTCTCTCCACTCTGTTATTTGATTTGATCTCATCATTTTCATACTGTATCAGGCTCTAAACACGACCTATAATGTTTTCTCACCTGGTCACAAGGAAATGAGCCATGTCAGCATCCGTTTTCACTCCCAAATGCAGCTGAAGTTCCCTCCATGAACCGAACGCATATCCAATATTTATGCGGGTGCCTGCCCGGCTTCGGTCATGTTTTTTTTTAGACTCACGAGATGCCGCTGATAAAGTGTTTTTTTTCTTTGTGGTGCCACTTTTTTGGGGGGTGAGAGTGGATGCAGGTCGTTTGCTGGCTGCAGAAACATCCATAAGTATACCTTCAGTGTTTGAATCCAAGTCCACGGTGGCCATGTTCTTCCTGTTCAAGAGCTGTTGGCAACGCGCATGCAGCGTCAATTTACGTCACATCACTACAACTGCGCGGGAAATTCGGACGTCGAACTGCAGCGCATTATGTGGCACACAGCGTTTCCAAGGCAACAGACATCTATGCGGATGGCCTCGTTATTTTGGGTTTTTAATGCTTCATGACCCATTAGCATTGAATAAACTGGAAATGCATGTGTAGTTTTTCACAAATTTTGCCTTATGTCCCTTTAATATCTCTTTCACTAAACTAAGGTCATTAAAAACTATCTACAATGGGTAAGACACTAATTTTGCCCACTGAGGGAGATCTTTCAGCATTACACTCAGAGCTCTAAATTTACTTTGATCACCAGCCATTGTAGCTTGTAGATTTCCAAAGTTACTAGCCAATCAGAATTTCTGATGGTCAGTTTATAATGCAGGGAAAATAAATCAGATTATAAATGCAACTGAATTTTTATTTAAACCAGAAAAATTTAACAACATAAAAAAAAAAATCATATAGCTTTACTGTTCAACATCTTTAGATGTGCTGACGAGAATAAAATAGAAATACTAAATGCAGAAAATAATCAACAATGACAATATCTGTGATTTCCCATTTAAATTGTCAGATCCTAAATATGTTCTGTGAAGGGGCACAGGTGTTAACAACAGTATATTTTCATCATGAAAAGAACCCTCAAACCCTTCACGTCGTCTTAAAAGCATGTATTCAAGCTTTACAGACTCAAGTTGCTGAGTTGTCCTTTCAGTTTAATCTGGTTGTTTTATTGTGAAAGTCTGCCACAAAGAAATAGTTGCTACCTAGTGCTGCTGAACTAAAGACCACACAGACCTTGATCTTTTTTTTATTGTGGCCACATATGTAGTTAAAGTTTTCATTTCTTGTGGAGGGTCTTTTGTCCGACATCATCAGTCTCATGACAAAATTTAAGACTGAGTTGTGAAATTAAGTCAAATATAGTTTTGTTTGACTTGTACATGAATGTGGCATCAATATACATACTTTATATGGTTTATTAAAGCAGTAAACGTACTTTTGTCTTCATAAATGTACACGGTATGTCAAACATTTTTATGTGCTCGAAACCTGTGATGCTCTACTGGACATGTCAAAGTCTATGAAGTTGATGTTACTACTTGTCCGTTTTATTCTCATTTACTTGTTTCCTCGGATTATTTTAGTTTTTTTACCCCTTGACAAGCCAAAACTAACTAAATAAAGTGTGCTGTTGGACCATCACTGACTTGACTTAAAGGACTTCTGATACTGGTTTGTTTTTCTACCCCTCTCTCGTCACAGGATGTTATTTGGGTGCGGCAGCGTGCCAGGATGGAACGTAGCAGTCGAGCTGACAGTGCATGGCTCAGGCTTTCTTCCACAGTTCAGAGAGTGCAGATTGATGCAGGCTGGGATATTGTGTTCTGTTGTTGCTGGGTGCATGCGGACCCTGGTCAGATCTCAAACAGACGTGCAATTTGTGCAGATGTAATAACACTGGAATAATAATTGAGAAAAGCAGCTGAAATTCTATTGATCAGTCACATTAACGAATGCCTTCATTTTACTCATACCTTATAAGTAAATTTGGGGGTATTTGCGGTATTACAATAAGGTAATATTGCACATCCAGTACAGTAGGTGGCAGTAGCGCTCTTGTTGTCAGAATGTGCACAGGGAGTATTAGGGTGTAGGCCTAAGCAAGCGCACACAAGGCACAACAAACCTGTAGTCAGTGGCGCTGTTGCCAACTTAGCGACTTTGTTGCAATTTCCAACGACTTTTAGACTCCTTTAGCGACTTTTTTTTCCTAAAAAAAAAAAAGCACCTAGCGACAAATCTAGCAACATTTCTGACAGCTACTTTATGTAGAGCTTTGGTGTGGATATTTCTTAGGGGGGGTTGAGTTGTTTTCTTGTTCCTGGGGAAGGGTGTAAAATAAAATAACTGTTACAACATTTTCTAAGTGTTGACAGACTTTATTTAACTCAATGCTTCTCAAAATCTTCAGACCTTTAAGCCAACATTACAGGGTAGATTAGGCAAATTTGTGTGTTTATTACTTTCGTACTACAGAAGTGTCAGACTGATGAAATGTTGCTGGTAGTTTGAGTACTACATCCCTACCAGAAGCATCTCGGGATAAATATCCACCCTTGCAATCTTATCTGGTTCTGGTTCCTGCCTAAAAATCAGGGAAGGGTAAAACAGACAAAACTTCCTGGAACCTGAAAAGGTTCCTGCAGTTGAAACTTCCCTTCTGTCGTCTCCTTTTTTTTTCAAGTAGCTTTGAGGTAAACTTCAGATTAACCGACGTGATGTATTCCACCTGCCTCAACACATTACCTCTCCCGTTGTCGACACATACTCTTCTCATGCACATACACACTGTGGGCATTTCTTTCAATTAAAGCTTTAACTTTTCTTTTTAATTAAACGTACAGACAGATTAATTATGGGACAACTTAAATGATGAAAAAAATTAAAGGTGTCCTAAAACATTGAGCTTGGTGGGAATCCGCCCGCCTGCTCTCTGGCCTCTACAACAGCTCCTTAAGCTGTCACGCCTGCTGTTCAATAAGCAATCTGGTGGTAGAGGGGAGGAGGCGCACAAACGAGTGGAGTCGTGCGGGGCAGTTTGTTTCTGTTTGCCAGACAGGTTCGATTCTTTCAGAGACACGGCCCACAAAAGCAGACACTCAGGGCTGCAGGCTGGGTAAAAACTAATTATGGTGGTGTTAAAAGGCAAGCTCAATGAGGCAAGGAAAAGACAGCCAGATTCTCAGCACCTCTTGACACAGTCTCTGCAGGCTGGCAAAGGGAGACGGTGGGACCAAACAATACAGTTTTTGTTCTTGGATTTGAAGATCCTTACTCTTCTAATGAACGGCGTGTCATCCTATCTCTTGAAGATAGACATTTTAATTTCAGAAGCATGTCAGACAGGCATTTTCCTCACAATGTAAGGGTAGGATTTTGGAACAAGAACCATCCAAGTGGGAAATGATCACGCATGTAGTTTCTAATCAATGCCAATTGATTTTCATTCACGAGGAAGAGGAATGACAGCGCAGAAACATCCTGCCTCGTTTCATTCCAGCCTCATAGATCTCCTCGTGAGACCCGAGAAGACAGATATCCATCACACGGTCCAAATGATCGTCGTGATAGAGCTGGTCTATATCTGGGAGACACCAGAGGGGCTTTGAAAAAGGCAGAACAACGGATATGTGGGTATCAGATGAAGGCATTAGGGAGACGCTCAGAGTGACATAAACATGTTATGAAAGATGAGCAACATCTGGTGCAATGGATCTTATCCTCTGATCTTTTAGTTCATGCCCAGACGCACTATTTGCTCTATAATCTTGGCCCTAATTCCCATGTATCCCCAGGCTTAATGGCCTCTTTAGAGTATTAACATTTTTACTTTTCCAACTTGTTCCAAATACACTTTTAATGTTTCTCGTACTCACACAATTACAGAGCCTGCGCGATTTTGCTAGTGCAGTTTAGCCCAGATTAAACACTTTTCTTGTTGTTTTCTGTTGTGATGCTGCTTTAACAAAGTAAACATCTTGTTGGAATTAAATCTAAGTCATCATTCCAATAAACCAACTTTTGCTGTGAAGGAATTAAGTGACATATCAGCAGTGGTACTTTCATGTCATAAATGTTTTGCTGTTTGAGGCGCTTGCTATTCTGTACAACATCTCAACAGATTTTATAAAGTGCATCGTATCGCACCCCTTTCAAAAACTGGTGAAAAGTGAGGAGAGAAGGCAGAGTGCAATCCGAGGGGTTAGAGAGGTGGTCGAAACCGCCGCCAACAAAATGAGCGCAGCCCCTGAACTAAACCCAGGGGATTGAAAGTGGATTGAATTCATCTCACCATATATAGATGGCTGCGGGCACAGCAGGGACAATGATAGGGAGAAGGGTGGGGGTGGTTGGAAATGGGGAGAGGGGACTTGGAATCAGTCAACAAGAGCAAGGGGATGAAGAAAAGGAGCACCAGGAAGAGAGAAAAAGGGCAGCGGTGTGTTACCGGCAAACCAGTGAAGCTTTTCAACCCTCTTCCTTCATGCCATTACAGAGAGCGAGGGTCCTGTTTTCAGCCAGCACATCAGGCATTCTGGTAAGGTGCCAAGCCTGCCGAGTGTCCGACTACCTCGCCACACCATCAACACCTCGAAATGGACACAATTGGAAGAGCCAGACTAATTCCTGGATGACAGGAGTAAAAGGGCAGCGGGTTCCCAGGGGTTAAAATGCCTTAATCTTTTTATCCTCTGCTAGAGAGGACTATTCACAGATTTGATACACTCACCCTAAATCCTTAAGTGGCATGCGAGGCTGAGGGAATTTCCCAACAAACAGTGGAATCCAGGCAGCCAACTGAGGATGGTGATGGTATAAAAAATTCCGCATCCAGTGTCCGGATTAAAGTGTGCATCACAGCGTTTCCTGAGTACCACCAAGTTGTTTTGCTTTGCATTGTTTTAAAAAGTTTGAGTTGCAACACAGAGATCAAATGTCTATCAGAGACCTTAGTATGTCTACTGTTTTGTAAAGTGTCAAGGTTCTGTGTGTTTTATGTCAAGAGTCGGAATTCAGTCCTCAACAGTTCCCCTTTCTCAGTACTTTAGCATACTTGTGCACATTCTCAACATCCCCAGCTCCCTAATGAGGCAGGATCACTGTGTTAAACTACTAATTAAAATCAGATATTAAAGCCTACTACCCATAATCCCACTTGGCTTGAGCTACAAACACCGGGCTGGCTGTCGCCCGGTATTACACTCCGACAGATCCCAGGCTCACCTTCACCGAGCAGCCAGAGCATCAATCAGTAACTAATCTTTAAACTCTGTAATACGAGACCAGCACAGAGTGACACGACCTGTGATTTTTACCTTCCCTCTTCTTTACTTGCTGTGTTGCAAGTTAGGAAGAAAGATCCATGTTGCAGACGGATAACAGAAAATGTGCTTTAAGCACACGCCGTGTGTCAAAACTCAAGATCTGTCACAAAGAAGCTTTAATTTGAACAAAATGAGCGCGACACATCAGGGAATACAAAGACACAACTATCCATGAACGATCCGACTTTCACAGAACAGCTGGTGGGCTATTATGGAGCACACAGTAATGATCAGCCATGCAAAACAGAAGACCCATTGATCTTTGATGTTCGCTGGATTTTAGGATGTGAAATTGGGTTTATATTCAAGGTCTGCTAAAACGGATGATGAAATGATTCTCTGCGAGAGAAAGCTGACGCGTTAGGATGAATCTGCTGAACAACTTTTGCATACGCAATTCTCTCCATGTAACTTTCAGATAAGCCTTTCTTCAGTACATCCTTTACCCATTTTACCTCTGAAATATTTTTAATAACCAAAAACTGAAAAAAAAAAAAAGATTCTCCAGCAATCTCCTATTAAAATTCACTGCTGCAGAATGGTCAAGACCTTTAGTGATCTTCTGTCTCTCTTGCTCAGGGCGATGAGGCGCTGATGGCACAGCTCCAAACAAACTCGGGTCTCATCGGTGGAGAGTAGGGGTGAACTCGTAGCCTTTACTCTGCTACCTCATTAGCCTGTGTACACGCTGGCATCTGTTCTATCATGAACCCTAAAATGCCTGCGCAAAGTCAAAAAATAACCACTTTCGTCGGACCGTAAGGGATCAGATTGGCGATGACCAAAGATCTCTGACCGCATGGCACCACTCAGTTCTCATTCATTAGGAGGCGATATTTGTATCTAATGGAGAAAAATAAGCAAATGAACCTTTTCTGATGGGTTGCAGCCTGCTGGGATGTTTTTTTTTTTCTCTATACGTTGCAACTTGAAGAATGGAGAACTAATGAAATCAGTTGAAGAGACCGCTTGGCCAGGAAAGAGGCAGCAGAAATCGACAGACAGAATGAGTGGGGTCACTGAGCACAACAGGAACACGAGGCCCCCGCTCAGCTGGAGGGGCTCTGGCGAGGACCAAGCCACCTATCTTATGGTGACAAGCAGCAAATGGGGGCCCATTACAGCACGGAATGCTAATGTCAAAGTTTGGTCTCCGGAGAGCGACACTGTTCAACAAACACAAGGAGAAAAGTTCTGCCATGGTGCAGGCGCGACAATCTCTGTTCACACCCACATGCGCAACAGATAATAGCAGAATAAATCCCAAGACACTCTCGATCTGTGTCTTGACTCCTTCGAACACTTGCTGTTCCTAATTGTCCCCTCGTCAGATATTCTTCCTCCTTCTCCTTCCACTCCCATTCTTTACTGCCTCCTAACGAACCCATATGATGGCACGCCCTAGATTTCCTTCCATGCGCCACCATTTGTTCTTGGATATCTTGAAACTAAACATTGTTATTGATTAAAAGTGTGTTTACATCAAAGCCAATGAGATGCTCTCTACAGTGTGTGCACCAACAGATGGCTGTAATAATTAAACAGACAAACAAGTGCTAACAATAGTTACACGAGTCCCTTAGAATTTAAAGCCAATGAACATAATTGAGTATTCTTTCATAAATCTTTTGATCCAACCGTTTCTTTTTGTCGCTTTCTAATGGTAGAAGAAGAATTAGATTTTGAAATAACAACCTAAAAGAGGGATTTTTTTTCCCTTCTTCCTCGTATCATTTGGAAAGAAAGAAAAAGAGACAAGGGGAAGATGAAGAGAAGAGTCTCATGTTAGAAAGGCAGACTTGTCTCTGTGTTCCCTCAGGCCTGTGGTGTGGGCACTGACTCTATTTGACATCGAGATTCTGCGCCGAGAGAAGACAGAGTGAGGCAGAGACAGAAACACAGAGAAGGAGACATCACAGCTCTCATGCCTGCAGGGGTTGTGTAAATGTGAGTCATGCCATGATGGGGCGACTTGTTCAGGGTAGCATCACCCTTATAACTTTCATTTCGTTTAGGGAGTTCACACAGCTTCCTTGCTCCTGCTCTCCTCTGAGTGGCAAAAAAGAACAGAGATAAAAATACAGAATTGGCAAACTGAGATTAGATGTTAGGGGGAACAAGGTGATGTCTGGCTGTTTCTGGACGTAAATTGTATCTGCCACAGAAAAGCTGAACTTTATGTATGATGAAAAAGTTCAACTCAGCCTTGCATCATAATGTGAGACTGTGTAGTTGGTTTGCACTGTTTTTGCATTAAAAAGACTCTAAAACTCCAGTTTAAAATGTATTGTTTTATTTTGTCTGTGTATGAGAAACGTTACCCAGGACAGGAGTTCATTTCCCTCCATTAGCATAATTTTACTCTTGCCAGTCAAAGCTTTCACTTTTCTCATTTACCTTTTAGCTTTCTTTTGCTATTTTCATCTAAAGTCTCCAAAAACCTCACGGCAGACTACCTGCCAGGATCTATAAAGGAAGGATGCTAATTAGCAAAATGCTGCTAAATGTAGCAAAAAAAGGTAAAATTAGCAGCTAAAACTATTGCTTTTTTTTAACATTGGATAGATCAGAAGAAAAATAAACACCAAATAATTGCTAATGTTGCTGTGTTGGTGCCAAACCACTCAATAATTTCTTTAACTCATCCAATTAAAAATGTTGTGTGCTTAGAATATGTTAGCTGGAGGGACACGCATTAAATTTTAACCGATTTGCTTCAAAGACGAGCATTGCTTTTCAATGAGACACAAAAAAACGATGCAAGCATTTGTTTACCGGAGAACACGGGTAGTAACAGTGAAAATATTTTAAATACAGCTTTATTTTTAAGGATATGTAGCTACATAAAACTTATATCTGTTGCTGAAAAGCAATTTGCTAAATAAAACCATTTGAATAAGGGTTTTTTTCTTTAATTACTATAAACTAAAGGTGGTAAAGACGATTTTGCCAAGAATGAGAAGCTCAACGGCTGTTTGTCGTTTTTTGAGTAGTGCGCATGCGTTGCAGCCCTCCCCCCTGCCCTCTTCGCTCTACGGCAGAAACGCCCCCATTAGAAATTTGTGAAAAAATCCCCCTATGTTTGTTTACTATCAGCATCGTTGGAGTTTTTTCTGGAACTGCTACAACTTTATTTCTTTGAACATGTCGGGATCATCAATGGTAAAGGGCTGTTTATTGTTACTTTTAGCAGTACAAGTGTGATTAACAATCTAGTATCTATTGGTTACTTTATTTCAACCATTTTTTATTTTCTTTACCAGGTATATAAATAAAAATATAATAAATAAAAAAATATATATCAAAATTTGCTACAAAAGCCTCTTTGTCATATTTTTTAATTTATGTGTTGAATATTGAATTAAACTGCAATTTTACCTCTGTAGCACCACACAGTTATTAGTAAGAGTTCTGATTCTCCATTTTGTGCTGTTTTACTCCAAGTCTTAAATCAAATCCAATCTTATAAACTAATTTACTTGATGAACTTTTAGTAATTTTTTTAATATCATTTTTAGTCTTTTTATTCAAGTTTTTTTTTTTGTCTTAATTTTTTTCTTTTCAAATTTATTTCAATGTTCAAATAAGCTTTAAAAGCCATTTTTAAAATAGAATATTTCTCTTTTGGAAGTCAAGTCAAAATGGATCAGGACATTAATACGTTCATAAATGATGTGACACTGACAAAAACCCTTAAAAAACACCCCCATGCACAAATACAATATTGATAGTACAACGCTACAATTTACCTTCTCAAGGAAATATGTTCGAGGGGATTTTCACTCTGCACTGAGGCTGATGGAAACTAACATTTGCCTGGAGGGTATAAAATCAGTCTAAAAGAGGTGGGCTTTGATAAATTCTTGGTAAAAAGAAAAAAAAAACAGCGTGCACGTATTTTTTTTTTCAAATAATGGGCTCAAACATGCAAAATGCAAAAGCTCGAATACTCTCTTTTTAATTAGTCACGTAACTGATGTCACGTTCATCTCATTCATCATTTAATAGGGAAAAATAAGAGAATTGAAACAGGATTCTGATCCTGTTGTGTTCTGTGAAACTTTTTGACATATCAAGCCTTTTTCGCTCAGCCATAACCTCATATTGCTTTCGACTTCAGCGGTGAAAAGTGAGGCCAATAGGAGACTCGATACAAAGCACTAGAAATGGGAGTAAAACCTTTGGGTAATGCACTCCTCACAATGGCCCTATTTATTGAGGCACCTGAAAGAGAGCTTCATGGTGCAAAACAGCACATTACTGTGTAGGAGGACTGTGTGGGATTTCAAACCAATCACTCGGTATCCTTCATGCCGCTGACAACAAACGAGCACGGAGTGGATAGTGGCAAGTCGTGTGTGTTTGTGTATTTTTGTGTAGGTGTATGTTCATGAAGGGATTTACGTGATTTTTTTTTTCATCTATGAAATATTGTTTGTGTGCAAAGGTTCATGTCTAGGTGTATAAGCATTGTGCTGTTGTCTATACCTGCTGCATTGTTCCATAATGTAAATGGACAAACAACACGATGTCATCATACGAGTCTTGTTGTGGTAAAATCAGAGTTAAAATGCATTTGGAGAAGTAATGAAAACATTCGGGATGATATTTTGAGGGTTTCCAGTGCAGTTACATGAGTTCAGCTTTTACATCTCTGTTAGAGACTAACAGCTATTTGGAACTAGGTTTTTTAATAATGCTAATAAGCTGTAAATGTTATGAAAAAGGCAGTGGCTATGGGTCTGTCATGCCTGACCGTTAGCTCACCGTTACCGACACGGTAGACTGCCGGACCAAAATGAGCAAGGTAGCCTCCGTACCTTTTCATATCTGTTCCATGTATATCGGTATTTTAAAAACATTTAATCCGATTTTAAATAGTGATTAAAGTTTATATTGAATATATATATTGTTTGAGTTGTAAATGTTACTCATATAAATACAAAAAAAAAAAAAAAATGAACATTTAAACTTGACACTTTTTCTCTTTATGTTTATTTTGTGTTTTTTGTGTTTAGGCTCCGTGGATGCAGCAGAAATCACAGCGGAGAAGTTGGTTTTAGGTTGGATATTCCACAGATATTCAGCAGCGTTTTCAATCGCGTCTACCTCGGTGCTAGCAGCTAGCTTACTGGGCACCAAGTGAAACTGAGCAACAAGCCGGGTCTGAAGACGCTGCTGAATATCTGTCGAATATCCAACCTAAAACATCAATGGTTCTAGAACCTCTTTTGTATAGCTGGACAAATTTCCTACGCTGATATTCTTGGACAGCCTGCTGTACTCTGTCAAAACTTGCAAACTTGACTCCTTTTGCTAGTAAACAATTCGCAGCCATTTTCAAATCTGGTGCACATGCACAACCGTGACCATAGATATACGGAAAATGACGCGTATGCACTCCATAATTCTAGTTGTGGAGGTACGGCAGGTGCTGTGCCAATAGCCACTCCCTATAAAAAACATAGCCAAATGCAGCCTTAAACAAATGATCCCTGTGGGGAAAAACAATGTTTGTAAGTCATAATATAAAACCCTTCAACTGTAGGTGGAAGAAGAAGCTGTTGGTCCCACATCTGGATTTTAACTTGTTAACTTGATAGAGATTTGAAGAGAATATTTTGAGCTTGTACACAGAGGAAGTCTGTGGAGATTTTGGGGTACCCGTTGTGGGTTTTTAATGCTTTTTCTCTTCTCCTCTGCAGGTGAGTTTAGAGGCCAGGTTTGCTGCTCTGTTTCTACCGCCCTCAGGCGGAGCTGGTGTCAGTTCCCGTGAGTCACACCAGCAGTCATTCATCTAATCATTTTTCAGCCACTGCTCAGTAGCCTACAAGGCAGTTGTAGTTGCTATTTGATTTTGGCCTCTGTGATTGTCCTTGAGTATTTATTTTAGTGTAAACATTAGGATTATTTCTAAAGCTTTTCCCCAAGACTTTTATAAAAAAAAAACTCTTGGTATGACTCCTCTGTGACTCCCTGTACAGAAGAAAGTCAAACGCTTACATCTGTGCAAAGAGAAATACCTCGATGATCCTCCTCAGTGCTGAAGCTTTTCGATTGACCTCAGCTGCTGAGTTTATCATCAGCACTGAAAACTGCTGAACTTCAGGCTGTGGAAAAGATTCAATATTATCTTCTATACTCACCTTCACCACTCAGTCTTACCTGTTCTCCTCGGCCTGCGCTCTCCTGGACTCCTGCGCTCTCCTGGACTCCTGCGCTCTCCTGGACTCCTGCGCTCTCTTGCACTCTCTTGCACTCTCTTGCTCTCTCTTGCACTCTCTTGCACTCTCTTGAACTCTCCTGCACTCTCTTGAACTCTCCTGAACTCTCCTGCACTCTCTTGAACTCTCCTGCACTCTCTTGAACTCTCCTGCACTCTCTTGCACTCTCCTGCACTCTCTTGCACTCTCCTGCACTCTCTTGAACTCTCCTGCACTCTCTTGCACTCTCCTGCACTCTCTTGCACTCTCCTGCACTCTCCTGCACTCTCCTGAACTCTCCTGCACTCTCTTGCCCTCTCCTGCACTCTCTTGCACTCTCTTGCACTCTCTTGCACTCTCTTGCACTCTCTTGCACTCTCCTGCACTCTCTTGAACTCTTCTGCACTCTCTTGCACTCTCCTGCACTCTCCTGCACTCTCTTGAACTCTTCTGCACTCTCCTGCACTCTTCTGCACTCTCCTGCACTCTCTTGAACTCTTCTGCACTCTCTTGCACTCTTCTGCACTCTCCTGCACTCTCCTGCACTCTCCTGCACTCTCTTGCACTCTCTTGCACTCTCTTGCACTCTCCTGCACTCTCTTGCACTCTCCTGCACTCTCTTGCTCTCTCCTGCACTCTCTTGCACTCTCTTGCACTCTCCTGCACTCTCTTGCACTCTCCTGCACTCTCTTGAACTCTCCTGCACTCTCTTGCACTCTCCTGCACTCTCTTGAACTCTTCTGCACTCTCTTGAACTCTCCTGCACTCTCTTGAACTCTCCTGCACTCTCTTGAACTCTCCTGCACTCTCTTGCACTCTCCTGCACTCTCTTGCACTCTCCTGCACTCCCCTGCACTCTCTTGAACTCTCCTGCACTCTCTTGTACTCTTCTGCACTCTCTTGCACTCTCCTGCACTCTCTTGAACTCTCCTGCACTCTCTTGCACTCTCCTGCACTCTCTTGCACTCTCCTGCACTCCCCTGCACTCTCTTGAACTCTCCTGCACTCTCTTGAACTCTCCTGCACTCTCTTGAACTCTCCTGCACTCTCTTGAACTCTCCTGCACTCTCTTGCACTCTCCTGCACTCTCTTGCACTCTCCTGCACTCTCTTGAACTCTCCTGCACTCTCTTGCACTCTCCTGCACTCTCCTGCACTCTCTTGCACTCTCCTGCACTCTCTTGCACTCTCCTGCACTCTCTTGCACTCTCCTGCACTCTCCTGCACTCTCCTGCACTCTCCTGCACTCTCTTGAACTCTCCTGCACTCTCTTGAACTCTCCTGCACTCTCCTGAACTCTCCTGAACTCTCCTGAACTCTCCTGCACTCTCTTGCACTCTCTTGCACTCTCTTGCACTCTCTTGCACTCTCTTGCACTCTCCTGCACTCTCTTGATCTCTCCTGCACTCTCTTGAACTCTCCTGCACTCTCTTGAACTCTCCTGCACTCTCTTGAACTCTCCTGCACTCTCTTGCACTCTCTTGCACTCTCTTTCTCTCTCTTGCACTCTCTTGCACTCTCCTGCACTCTCTTGAACTCTCCTGCACTCTCTTGAACTCTCCTGCGCTCTCTTGCCCTCTCCTGCACTCTCTTGCACTCTCCTGCACTCTCTTGCACTCTCCTGCACTCTCCTGCACTCTCTTGAACTCTCCTGCACTCTCTTGAACTCTCCTGCACTCTCTTGAACTCTCCTGCACTCTCTTGCACTCTCCTGCACTCTCTTGCACTCTCCTGCACTCTCCTGCACTCTCTTGAACTCTCCTGCACTCTCTTGAACTCTCCTGCACTCTCTTGAACTCTCCTGCACTCTCTTGAACTCTCCTGAACTCTCCTGAACTCTCCTGAACTCTCCTGCACTCTCTTGCACTCTCTTGCACTCTCTTGCACTCTCTTGCACTCTCTTGCACTCTCCTGCACTCTCTTGAACTCTCCTGCACTCTCTTGCACTCTCCTGCACTCTCTTGAACTCTTCTGCACTCTCTTGAACTCTCCTGCACTCTCTTGAACTCTCCTGCACTCTCTTGAACTCTCCTGCACTCTCTTGCACTCTCCTGCACTCTCTTGCACTCTCCTGCACTCCCCTGCACTCTCTTGAACTCTCCTGCACTCTCTTGAACTCTCCTGAACTCTCCTGAACTCTCCTGAACTCTCCTGCACTCTCTTGCACTCTCTTGCACTCTCTTGCACTCTCTTGCACTCTCTTGCACTCTCCTGCACTCTCTTGAACTCTCCTGCACTCTCTTGCACTCTCCTGCACTCTCTTGCACTCTCCTGCACTCCCCTGCACTCTCTTGAACTCTCCTGCACTCTCCTGCACTCTCTTGCACTCTCTTGCACTCTCTTGCACTCTCTTGCACTCTCTTGCACTCTCCTGCACTCTCTTGAACTCTCCTGCACTCTCTTGAACTCTCCTGCACTCTCTTGAACTCTCCTGCACTCTCTTGCACTCTCCTGCACTCTCTTGAACTCTCCTGAACTCTCCTGAACTCTCCTGAACTCTCCTGCACTCTCTTGCTCTCTCCTGCACTCTCTTGCACTCTCTTGCACTCTCTTGCACTCTCCTGCACTCTCTTGCACTCTCTTGCACTCTCTTGCACTCTCTTGCACTCTCTTGCACTCTCCTGCACTCTCTTGAACTCTCCTGCACTCTCTTGAACTCTTCTGCACTCTCTTGCACTCTTCTGCACTCTCCTGCACTCTCTTGAACTCTTCTGCACTCTCTTGAACTCTTCTGCACTCTCTTGCACTCTCCTGCACTCTCTTGCACTCTCTTGAACTCTTCTGCACTCTCCTGCACTCTCTTGCACTCTTCTGCACTCTTCTGCACTCTCCTGCACTCTTCTGCACTCTCTTGCACTCTTCTGCACTCTCTTGCACTCCTCTCTCCCTGCCACTGTCTGGTTCTTTGATTTGACTCTCCTGAACCAACAGAACAAATAAACCACAATATCAGTCATTCACTCATCGAAATCCATCCTGAATCGATGTTTGACTCCCCTCTCGTCTCGTCTCCAGATCCATCCTAGTGTTCTGTGGTCAAAATTCAACATTACCAGCAGTTTCAATAAACTTTTTAATTTACCTCATTGTACGGCTATTGTTTGGGTTTTTCAGCATTTGGGTCCAGTCCATTTAAAATGAAAACTCATTCTCTGTCATTTATGGGGATCTGAGATTCTTCAACAGTGACAGAGAGACAGGGTGAAATTAAAGAAGAAAAAAATTGCATAAAAAAATGTAAGTTTATTTGGAAAAACTTTTGAAAAAGATTTAGAAACCTCAAATTTCATTGTAAAATCTTCCAAATTTATAAAACTGAAACATTAAAAGTGTGAAAACTATGAAACAGATCAGAATTCCAGTACAGTTGTGTAAAATCCAACTTTCTGTGACCTGTTCAAACTTTGATGTTCCCATTGTGAAGTATGTCTGAGCTCCAAAGCTACTGGGTTCTCTTACTTTTTCCAAAACCGCGCTGAATATAGAAGGGTTTATTTTTATTTTTACAGTTTTTTTTGTGAGTTTCTCAAATGCCACGTGATACTACTACCAAAACTCACAACACTTTTTGACTAAGTTGTAAATTTAGTTAGATTAGTTTAGATTTATTGTTGTAAGAGTGGTTTCATATTTTTGCATTGGCAACCTTAAAGAAAAGAAAATCAATCAAGTCTTTTGTTTTTTTTCCATTGAATTAAATTTGGTATAGTAAAATCTAAACTAGAGAGAAATGAAATGATGGAATACATTTGATGTACACTACTTGGTTCTGTGTGTGTGTGTTCATTTATTTGTCTGAATATCTGTGAACCTGCCTGGCCTTTTCGGTGCTTCTGCCTCTGTTCACCATGCTCCATTTGGCCCCTACACAGTAAGAAACAGAGCGGCTGGCGTTACAAATCCCAGATGAATTCCTCAGTGAAAGGGGATTGAGTGCCCACCTTCTGACCATGCATTCCAAACAGCAGCAGGATGCCCTCTTTGATATCTACCCAAAGAACAAAATGTGGCTCCGTCGCCTATAAGGTGGCATTTTCTATCAAAGCAAAGGGCCATAATCCAGACTTATACACTAAACCCTGTGTACACTGACATAATGCCCCCTAAGCTGTCTAATTCCTTCTAGAGCTCTCACTGTTCTCTCCTCCGTCTCTTCTTTCTCTCGCAGACTCGCACAGACAACCTAATGTCGCCCTTTTTCCTCCATCGCGCTAGTTCACCCACTTCATCGTATTCTTTTTGGTTTTCATTCTCTTTGTCTCCTCAACATATATTTGAACGCCCCCTCCTTTCTCCCTGTTTATTCTTTCCCTCTCCATACGTGCATCACAATAAAAAAAAAAAAAAAAAGAAAACAGTATTCTGTACAATGCAGCCAAAAAAAAAAAACTGCATCCGAGAGATGCAGGTTGCTAGGATACCCCGCTGCCGTTACATTGTCTCAGTTTAGATGGGATTTGCCCATTTAATCGAGGCTGTGTAATTGGCCTGCTCTCCGGTGTTCAGGCAAACATATATTTAGCAGTACGGTAGTCCTGTCATGTATCAACAAATAAAAATAACATAAACAAAAGTCCTCTCAGCTCTCCATAGCGTTGCACTTTGTCTGGACTCCCTGAGAAACAGACATGGTGATGAAACAGCTCATGCTTTTATTTACTGCTCGACTCAACAGCAGCTTGCGGTTAATGTATGTCACACGACCTCAGAACAGTCAAGTTTCTCATGACACAGGGTTGAATTATGTTTGTCATTTTGCACGCGTGTATGTGAGCGGTCGGTCATACTGACAGCGCATAGACATCATGGGGTTTTGAGGCAGCGTTGCTGCATCTCGTGGGCCCCTGATGAAGGATTTGTCACACTTGCATGAATACTCACACACAAACAGATGTGTCACATGTAAGCTGGTACTCACCACTATAAACTGGTGATAAATCATTAGAAATGTGCAAGAAGTTATGAGGATGGGAGAAACAATGAGAGGGAGTGTTAGTAGAGGTTTCCACACTTTTGGTGCTGTTTTTGTGTTTTGAATTAGAGGAATGTTTCAGATTTTTGAAGGGGGTTTCTGTAGAAAGCTTTTCGTGATGTAGAGAGCTCGCTGAACAAACTCAGCTTGAAGAAATAAAGTTTAATTTTGGCTAGTGTGAGGAGCTAATAGCTAATCCAAATGGGGCCAAGATCAAAGTTGATTGTTGCAGTTCATACAAACTATATTTTATCAGCCCTTGCTTTACACGGTAACATAAATGGGTAATTACAAGCACGCTAATATATGTCATCAGTTATCTCTGCTTCTATTATTGAACTCACTTTCATTAATAATCAGCTCACCTGTTTTTCCTCTATAATCATCCTTCCCATTACATATAGTCCCTGTTTTCTACTAAACTCCTTGTCACATCCTTCTGTTCTTTGATGGAAAAAGACACACATGAAATTTTAAAGGTTCACTTTTTTTTTTGTTTTAAACTGATGTAATGCGCATAATGCACTTGTACATTTAACATGTTTTTTTTTTCCCTGATTCTACTCTTATCTTGTCACCTGTCAGTTTGCTCTTGAACCTGCCTCCCTGTTTGCCTGTGTTCAGGTTCATCCATCCACTATTACAAGACAATGTGGTTTAAAAACAAGGTTGTCTGATAAACAGCATCCGTTGCACATATAACATCCTCTCCATCTATGTTTCTCATGAAGTATTGATCTGAAACCAAATCAATTATTCATATGGTAGTTGAGAACTTGATGCATTCACACAGCTGTATGTTTGCAGTTGCTAGTATCATAGCCTGGGCTTCTGCTCAGCTGACACAATACAGACCATTGGTTTTGTTTATTCTTCATCAGTGATTGAAAATTTAGGAACCTCACAGTCACTCACTCAAAGTTCATCACAAGTTCGATGGATTATTCCGAGCTATGGGAACCTTTTTGTTTGCCATTTTTTGACGCATTAAAATGCCACAAAGGAAATTCCATTTGTCTCCACTATGCTGCTTGTAGAGGTTGAAATATGGCAGGATGACATTTTCAAACCTCAACAGTGTAAAGCTTAAATCTGTTCAGTTAGATAGCATTAAGTCGAAAAATATGTTGCTTTTTAATTTGGTGGAAATGGCCCATTAAAGTGATTTGTTTTGCTAAAATTTTCACTAATTTGGGCACAAATCAACTTTTAGTTTTAGATCAGCCCATTACTACCATTGTTAATGCTCCACTAGTTTATTTCATGTTTTTAGCTTGTGTGTGTGTGTGTGTGTGTGTGTGCGGAGAGAGTGGAGGGGGTCTGTATCCCACCCAAGTAAGCCTAGCAGACTGTTAAAATGCTAATGGAGTTATGGTTCCCATATGGCAGCCATCGGGGTGTTGCTCATACGTGCACACACAAATGCTCAAACACAGTGGCAGCTGCTGGTTATGATAGGCTCAAGTGCAAGAATTTTTTATGGGGCCCCTGAGCACAAGATTCTCATGCATAATATGCATCTAAAAACGTGACACTACAAAAGAAAAAAGGTACGTATTCAGTAAACAGTGCGAGCATCATCCACTAAAGATTATGAGTAAAATTAGTTAAAAAAGGATTAGTTTTAAAATTCATACCACATTTCATAAAGTGCCTTTTACTGCATCTTCAGTCTGCTTTTATAAAAAAGCAGTGAGATTGTGCTTCCATATCAAAAGTCGGATGTTTACGGGGGATGGATTAACAAACAACGAAATAATCAAGTACATGGAAGTTGCAAACTGTGCTAGGTTATCTGCCAGCAGACAGATGGTTTATTTTAGCTGTGAATACAAATCGAACAGTGTTGTGCTGATGTTGCAAATGAGCAGATCTGTTGAAGGTTTTGATAATCTCCTAAATGGAATTGTAAACCTGAAAATGACCCTGCCTACCTCATCACTTGAGTTGAAGCAGAATTAGAACTGTGGTGTATATTTAGGGTATGGAATCAGCCATTTATGAATGGAACATTGTTATGGTGAAGAATAATCTTTTGATGGGTCAAACACCAAGTGAGGGCTCTTCATTCAATAAATCTGATCAAATCCAGATTAAATTGAAAATTGATAGCTAACATCTATGTACATAATAACAATTGTTAGTTTAGATTGTCCTATTTTTAACTGTATAGTGACATCGGGTAAATTGGACCACCATTTGGCAACTTTAGACCAATCAAATTAGTTGGGTTTTTTTCGACAACACTTGTGTCAACAACTTGAATCTTTTGCTGACATTGTCTGTACATAATTAAAAGGCTAGGAGGCTATAACCTTAAGGGACCCATCTTCTCTTATGGCCCAATTTACATTAGGGACGTCTGATGGTCCGATTTACGTTAGGGACATTAAGGCACGTTTCTGTTGTGAGTTGGAAGCTAAAAGGTTTGGAAACTACTAGTTTAAGACAAAGATTTTCACACCAAAATAAACATGATTACTAAATAATCCAAATCTTTGCTGTTTTGAATGGAAAGTTGAATGGGATATTTTGGCTTGTAAAATCCAACCATCTATCATGACTGCTGGTGTCTGTAACCAGCAGTCATTGAGCAAGAGGTGAGGTACATCCTTCAGGTTGACACTCCATCACAGGGTTACAAACAGCCATTCACTTTAACACTTATGAATAGGACCAAATTCAAATAGCCATAAGGTCGTAAACACAGTACAGTAAGTCTTTCACTTTATCTCCTTTCGTTTCTCAAATAAAAGAAGTTCCTTTCAAAAACATTTGTTACTGCTCCATAGGGCACCTAAAAAGTTAGAATGGGGGAAAAATACTTACATATTACCAGGTAGACTCAAAGATATATAGATTCATTTTTTCAGTTGTTGTTGGTATAATTTAAGCAAATGACAATACAGCAAACCAGGATTACATTCTAGTTATTATAATTCATTGGTGAAAGGAAATTAACACATTTTTAGGGATCTCCAGGGCTGATCTCATGTATCTGGGTCCCAGTCAAGACATTTTTTATCGACTGGTATTGGAGTAGCTGACCACACTCGGCCTTTAACCTCTGTTGTTGACCTACTGTCTATGGTTTTACACCAGCCATGCAGTAATACAGCTGCTGGAAGACATTATATAATGTGCAAAGATGTCAGTGGTATGGAAGCATTTTAAAAGTGGAATACGACACTGACTTCAGTTGACTCAGAGCAATCGTTGGCCAATTGGAAGGTTGGTGAAGGCGCTGAACCCCATCCGGCCCCCAGTCTGAGTATTATTCTGTAAGTAT
This sequence comes from Pachypanchax playfairii, assembly GCA_006937955.1. Classification (NCBI taxonomy): domain Eukaryota; kingdom Metazoa; phylum Chordata; class Actinopteri; order Cyprinodontiformes; family Aplocheilidae; genus Pachypanchax; species Pachypanchax playfairii. Next base: position 8,224,688 of record SSNP01000006.1, read on the forward strand.
ATGTGCAGCTTTGAGTGATCAGTAAAACTAATAAAGCAGACATTGAAAACTTTAGCACTCAGCAGGGTTCACCAAATTCACCCTGCTAACTGTTTAAGCTAGCATGACTAAACAACCATGAAGCAAACTAATACAAGTATCATACTGAGGTTCTTTATGGATAGACATTTAAAGATTGATATCTGGAACAAAAAAACAAATCTCAATTAGGAAGTCCCTACAAATGTTTGTATCATTATTTCTTATTTTAGGACATTTACTTGCATGTATTTCTTGTAGGTTCAATGTAAATACAAAACACAATTTGCTCCTGTGTGAAGGCTTTTGTATGACAATCTTGATGATGATGATGCAGATTAAAATTCAAGTAAAAACAAAGTACATCACACCCATATTAAAACTGCCATTTGGTGCATAGACAACTGTACGTGATATTTACTCTCATTATTCTCTTCATCACATCTGAAGGTCAATCTCACAGATACCAATGAATAAAGCTGTCCGTGTTTTAATAGTAAGTTTTAAGTTAACTTATTATAAATAAGACAAAGATCATTTAAGCATGTAGGTTTAAGGGTATTTGATTTTATCATCCAAAAATGATACTAGCAGTTTTAGAGCTCTATTACATAACAAGTTCTGGTCAACATAGAAAGGGCTGGAAAAAGCATAGTAGTAAATGAAATTGTTTTGTGTGTTCTATTAAAAGTTAACCTATTTAGATTTTTATTGAAAAAAATATAGAATGAATTAAATACTTTTTTTTTGTTTAAAATGTTTTATCTGGAGGATGTAACGACATGTGGATACGGGAGAAAAACAGTATTGTATGCTATATCTTTTAGCACAGCTCTGCATACTTTTGAGGCATTTCAAGACTTAAAATAGCTTTTTTTTTTTCCCCAGACTTCCTGAAAAATACCAGCAGTGGAGTGGTGCAGGGTAACTCTCAGACTGAAATAAATGCAGCTACGTGAGCGTAAAGCAGGGTGACAAAAACGAGAGAGAGCTCACACGCTCAGCAAAGCTTCCCAGGATGTGTGAAGGTTACATTAACCGTCACCGCTGTCCATCCAACTCCCCCACAGCAGTCTCTTCTCAGCAGCGCCCAGTCGAGTTGCCGTTTTCATGTGTCTGACTTGTGTTGTTGTTGTTTTCTCCTGTGGGCTGAGTTTTACACAGCCTGTCAATCTCCTGAGCGTCACACATTAGAAGGACCAGTGGAGTGAGACACCAAGAGCGATCCCTCTGGGGAGCAACTCTTCTCCCACCTCCCATCTCCCTTTTGTTTGTCTCTCTTTATCTTCCAGCCTTACTTGTTCGTCCCTTCTTACTGGCTCGAGGACTTTTTTTTTTTTTCCCCACTTCATCCTTTTATTTTTCTCTGACTCCATCAACAGCTCCCCAGAATCCTGGCCAAGTCTGAGTGTGTCAGTTCCCCTCTGTCTTGGAGAGGCTACGCTACATCTGTTGACGCGCTCAGTGCTTGAGTGGTCGGCCCAGCCAAGCCAATACCACCCCACCCTCCCAGCATGCATCACAGCGAGCATGCAACTAATGAACACGACTGAAGGAATGCGCCTACGTCCGTCCCCCTGCCTTTTTTGTTGTTAAGTTTCACTCACAATAAGGGGTTCTGTTTACGATGACTCAGAGCAGAACTTAAAACAAGTGGAGATATGGAGTCGGATGACCATGAATACATGTGTGCAAACTACAATACAAACTCTCTTTTGTAGGGAAGTCAGTGAATCACATGATGAATCCCAATGAAAGTTTTCCAAAAGATGCAGGAATCGTTGAGACCTTGAAAACGGGTGAGAGCATCATGACCTAAAAGGGCAGGAGAATCGGAAAGGGCAAGATAAAAACAGCAGAAGTCATGTGAGAAAATCAACTTTCTTTGCTTTCACAAACGACTTTTTTGTTCAGGGTATTATGTCCTTTGCATGAGTGTGTAAGACTGGAGTATGTGGGAAGTCGGGCCAGAGAGTTAAGGAAATATTTTAAAAAATGTGGTGCTTTTAACTTCCGTGAGAATAGCCTTGGCATTCTTTTGGATTTAATGAAAGCTCCCAAACTGAATGAAAGCCTGAAATAGCATTAACTGGCACACAATAGTAGCCTTAACTGTAGGTATTAAACCTTGACAGCCCAGACCTAATTGGTTCGCTTTTGAATAGACTGCTGCCGGCCTTACTTTTTTTTTGCCACAGATGTCAGAACGCCTGACCTCTGAACATCTTTGCCCTTGACTTCCTCATTCTTCAGCAAATAAGTAAAAAAGTTGCTCATGATTGAACATCCGTCAAATACCACCGTGGCCTTTCTGTTTTTTTTTTAGTCTTTTTGTTTTTTTCAGTGAAGCACCATTAAAATATAATTCTATACTTGAAAGGCTAAGATGAATTTTTAGACAATGGTTGCTGCTATCAGTTCTTCCATCAGTGCGTATATTTGGCATGAAGACGTCAGATTCCTCCGTGTGCAATTTTTTTTTTAATGGCACATACTCGCCTGCTTTCAGCTTGCTTTCATCTGACAGAACCAATGGAAAAAAACATTCAGTCAAGCAAAGAAAATACCCACAATCTTGGATATTTTCCCTCAGAGAGAGGGCAGGTAGGAGGTTCATGGTACATCCAATCACCAACTCCAATGAAGTGAAGTACTCCCTTGCCAATAGAGGAACAAGTCATCGGAATGGTTGGGGGGTACAATCATGCAGTGAAGCTCCCGTTATCCAGCCAAGTGTGCTAATCAAAACCTTGTGTGCCTGATCAATACCAGTGGACAACAGATTGCACTCCTGGGGAAGTGGTGGAGGTTAGAAGAGTGTATCAGAAGCTGGAGGGGGAGGAGGACTGGGGAAAGATAAGAGAGAGGGGTGGAGGCTGGTTGGGTGTTGCAGTTACCACAGAAAAGTTGAGTGATTTGAACTATTATCGAGTGAGACACTGCTTGGACAAAGGGAAGACAGATCACACACAGAGACCAAACAGGGTGGTTGTAAAGTCTCTAAAGTACTCGTTGTCCTTGTTAGGCCAACAATTAGCAATGTAGTATTGTTCGCCACTATAATCTGTGCTCTTACAAAGTAATTTTTAATATATATGTTGCAATAGAACAAGCATGGGAGTTTAAAAAGGTAGAAATACAAAACTCTTATCATAGATATGAATATATTTTTGTTTTTCCACCTAAATGCCAGATCAGAGATTTGGATTTGTCACCCCAGTAGTTTTGACTTCACATTGAAGGATTATTATATTACATGCTGTAGATAAATCATGAAGTCACTTAAGTTTGGAGAAACGGTGTTTAATTTTGACTGTATTGATGGGCTGATGCCCAGTCAATCAAACTCGAATTCACTTCGAAACAACTGTACTCTCCACGATTTCAAAACAGTTTAAGTCAACACTGTTTTAGAAACTTTTTCACTGCTGTCAATATCACATCACATGATACGTAAAATTGTTTTATGTTTTTGTTGTTTTACACAAGTGAGAACTTAAGGAGCACTTCCAGAATTGTTTTTCTAGTGTAATAACTAGTGCAGATCTGAAGGAATTGCCACAGGATTCATGGGCGCTACTACAGCTATCTGCTGCTTTGATTGTTTGCCTGTGTAACTAACTGTAGACTTTTACAATAATAACCCTTTAAGTTGAAATGGGGGCAAATGTAAATGTTTTTAAAATGTTCACGTAAACCATAATTAAATTTTTTAGACTAATCCCCTTTGATCTTGGCATTGCTAGGGCTAGCTGTTAGCTTGTTATTCTGGTCAAACTTTATCTCTACTCTTTTAACAACCTCAGTTTGTAGAAACTATCTACTGTACAACAGATAAGATATGAATAATTTATAAACCGTTCAAAACACACTTTAATAGTGATGAAGTATCACTTTATCAGAGTGGAAATCTGTCAGTTACATTTTGATTGTTTTCTTTGACAAAGAGACGTTGCAGATTTGTTTTGCGCAACATCTGCTGAGTTATGTCTGCTGTAAAAGGTATAAATGCTAATTGCTGCTCACAAATCAACAAAAATTAACCCAGCAAGTATAAGTTATACCCCTCGGTTCTTTTTTTATTTAATTTCTAATCAAAATAAATAATGCTTAAAGAGGCCATTTCACACAAATTTCATGGCTTTGTGGTTATTTCTGAAGTATTAACCTGTAATATGAAACATTTTATATCTAAAAAACGTTAAACACTGATTAACAGACCTTTCAATCTATCTTTGTCAAGATTTGTCAGGCTTCGGGCTGCAACTCATTAATATTCATTAGGCTAATTTGCTGGACTCTGATTGGCTAACAAACTAGCCTATGAGAGCAAAGCATACTGTTTCCTGCCTCGCTGCACATGGCAACAGGACACATAGTCTCTTCCTGTTTGTTACAGCTACAGCTTTTATGCAGCAGCATGCTAGGTGTGGTTTCAACTTCGGGAGCAGCCGAATACTAACGATTAAAGGAGCTGTGACGAAACACAGTTTCGAACTCAGGTTCTATCGCTACCTACATAGTTTGAGATATAAAAACTGAAAGAGAAGTTGTTGACCTGTTTTCACACCCAGTATGAAGGTAAGAACACCTGTGGAGCTAAAATATTCAACAGAAAAACTGTTTTTAATGGAATGGCCTCTTTAATTGAACTGAATAGCAGTGACTCTGGAGTTAGAGATGGTGGTTAAATTATTGGAGGGCTGGCAGTCGAATCTCAGCTCCATTTTAATCACTTTGCTGTTGTTGTTTTTGGGCAAGACATTTCCTCCAACTTACCTTTGTATGTATGCTGGGGGTGGTCGGAGGGCAAAAGGGTGACCTTGCATCTGTCAGACTGTGACTACAATGGAGGTTACCATCACCATAAAAAATGTATTCACTGGACGGTGCTTTGATTTCTATGTAAAACACAACATCAGTCTAATTTATTATTATTTCTTCAGAGGAGCCAAAACTTTTTTTTTTTTTTTTTTTTACTTTCTTGAGCAGTAGTAAATAAGTGAAGAAAGACAGAAAAAAGAATCAGCCAAGAAAACCTTTGGAAGACCATCAAAAGCTTGAAGAACTGTAGCTCTGAGCAACTTGTATTTAAATTCAAGAAAGTCTGAGTAATTAGAAGCAAAATCTAAAATAAAAAGGGGTTGTCTCAAGGCTTTTTTTCCCTCTTTTTTTGGACAGTACACATGCCTTTGTATAGACAGTGGTCTTATAAACACCGTGAACTACGAAATGGCTGATTGACGTTAGCAGAAAATAACTCAATCATTCGTCCACCTTCAGGAGACAAAAAGCTTGATTTTATGGTATATTAATTAATATATGAATGAAATAATATTTTACTAATGAAACAAAAAAAGAGCAAAAAATGAACCTCCTAGGAGTTTCACTTTTAACCAAATCCTGCTGCTTTGTTTCTGTCAGTTTTGTTTGAAGTCCAACACATCTCCACACAAACAGCAATAACTCTCAATGTGAAAAACACCAAATAAAAGCTAAAAAAAAACTGTCAACAATCAATTTTAACCTCCTAAAAACTACCTTCTAATTAGCTGCATCTTGGGGCAGATGCACGAAACACTTTATGTCTTACTTTATACACCATGTCAGGGCAGGGCTAAATGCTGGTTTGGGGTGTTCTTTGGAGAAATCAATATTTTCCATTCCTGAGGATGCAAGAATGAATTATTACTGAGATGAAAAAAGTGGAGGGATTGACGTCTTAGTCTCAAGCTTCATTCATCTGAAGACTTTCACAAGTACATTTGTTTCTTTTATGACTGGAGTTAACTCAACAGGCTTGGATCGTCCTTAATCCTCCCCAGAATAACTTGAACTATCTATCCAGCAGCACATATATCAGGATTAGTTGCAAATTTCATAGATATTTGTCACAAATATTTCCTTAAATTGTCCCATCTTTAGATGCCAGTTAGCTTTATTTGGCTTAAGCCACCAAAATGAAGTTTGTAAGATGCTCTATAGTTTGTACGTTAGGCTAGTTGGGTAAAACTGCCATTTTTAATGAACACGCCAACTGTGTAATTTGCCAATGACCTCAAGTCCTTCCTGGAAATGATGAGCTAAGCACAGGCGAGCTCTAATTAAAGAGCCACCCACAATAGAGAAGAACAAATTATGGAGCTGGTTTGAAATGTCAAGATAACCAATTATCTAATAAAAATCGCCATTAGGTAGTTCCTTTTGGCTGCTGGTGATGATGCCGCGTGAAATAATGGGGGGGAGCGCAAGCGGAATGGGGTTTGTAGACGCCGTCAGAGAAGAATTATTGAATCAGTCTTAAATGTGAGACGCCCCGGGAAACAAACTTAGTCAGACGGAATTTAATATCCATCTTATGAAATGAGTGAATGTTATCTTCTACTGAAAGATGTACCACACTTGATGATAAATAATCTGCTGTTTTTATTTGTCAGCCACTTCCTCTCCCATGACACTCAAAAAAGTATTTGGTTGACTTAAATAGAAATATTTTGGATTTGGTTTAGACTTGTTAAATGAGCCACTCTTATTTGGGTGAAGTTTAATACTTTTAAAATGTAACTTGTGGAGTGTAAATAAAAATAAAAATTGGACACACCTTCTCATTCAATTGATTGAAAGAAGAGGTTGTACTAATATGTAGTTGTTTTTTCTAGTAAGGGTTATTAAATGAACCAAAGCACAGATTTTATAGTCAAACTTGTTGTTTCATGTTTTTATTCAGTCAACAAGACACTGTATTTGTTCAAACATGATGATTTGTTTGTTTTCAGCTGAATTTCTAACAAATAAAAACAGTAAATATTAAAAATCTGCCAGCCAAAACAACATCGGGCAGAGACACCTGGTGAATTACAACAACATCTACATTTTTATTTTTGAAAGATAGCATCACACTGCAGGATTATATCAGTTTCCTAGTCAGGTTTGAGTCATGGTTGCTAAAAACGTTATAAAAATGACTGACTTTAGTAATGTAGAAGGTGTAAAATATTGAATAAAATGTCATGCTGCATGACTGGCTTTATTTACACTTTGACATGTAGCTTTGTGGATCACCAATGTTGTGTCCAAGTGCATTTTGGGTAAAAAAAACCCTCTTCACCAGCCATCCACCCCCATCAGCGCTTTATATTTGAGTTTAAAGGGCCCGGTCATTTGCTCCGCCCCTCGCTTGGCTCTGTCTGATTGGTTCCACTAGTATATGCATGTATTTAGTCTTATAACTAAATATAAGAATGTTGAAAGTAATCAAAAGTGTTTGACCTCACCTAGCTTAGAGCGTCTTTGGATTTGTGTTGAACTTAATTGACCCGGACATCAGTGGCTTCTCTTTATCTAAAGAGTATCGACACTTTTGGAGTTTGTTCTAATTTTTGATTAGCCAAACCAGCGAGTCGTTAAAATGCAACCCTAGCAGAGGGAACTCTAGTCTTCAACTAGAAGCATTATATTTTTATTTTTCTCTCTTGGGTATAATGTTGTAGTGCCTCCATCGTATGTAGATGTAAATCATTAGTGACCTTTTGTTGATTAGCTTTATTCCCTTTGATCGTCCTTTATTCCTGTTTGTTACACAGATCATAATCGGCTCCGTCAGAGGTAGCCAGACCTGTGCTATTCTTCAGACAGGAGGACCCAGGAGATAGACATCATGTTTTTGTGAAGAATGGACTCGTGAGTGACTGGCAGATACCTCACCGAGACAGAGAGCTCTGGCAGGGCTCCAGCTATAGAGACAGAGAGAAGGAGAGGGAGAGCTTTTTTTTTTTCCTCTCAGAGTAAAGGCAGCATTCATTGAGAGCCTCACTGGTGAAGATGAGATGCCCTTTCAGAGAGCGATGAAGGATGGACAGAAAGGGAGGGAGGGGAAGAGAGAAGGAGAAAAAAAGAAACAATGGGGAAGAGGAAAAGAAGGGAGGAAACTTTTCAGTCTGTGTTTTCCATTTAAAGACATTTTGACAGGGCAGAGCCCACTCTGTGGCAGGGAGTGGAGCCATTTTGAAGTCTCCTACCAGCAGCTTGAGGGAAGCAGGGAGCCAGAATAGATATATCTCGAGGCTGCTGCTGGCGGGGTAGTTCTTCTTCTTCTTCTTTTTTTTTTTTTTTCCTTCCACCACAGTTTCATTCCTGTTTTTGACAGCCAACTCCGAATCGGCAAGCAGGTGTCTTATCATTTTTCTGCCGAAACAGTGGGACAGTGCACACAAGCACTCAGACGCTGTTCATAAACAGATAAACACACACGCAGGCGGAATAGACAGACAGGCAAACACACACACACATAAACAGAGCTATCGCACTCAAGAAGTAACTACGCGTTTGAAATGACTAGCCCTCACCCACGGTTTTATCCACATGGTTGCTGAAGTTGATGGGGAGGGAGGGGGGGGGCAATCTCTGACTATCCAGTCTGACCCAAAATGAGTGTCACTAAACAGATCTGCTGTTTTCATTCTAATGCATGCAAATCACAGGCAACCGCTGACACGAGGGGCAAGATTTAGTATGCTGCGCAATTTTTAGGTCACAGGAAAGGGAGCAGTAATTCATCCCTATTATGTCCTCGCCACATCCTAATAGTGTGGCTACTGTTGCGTGCTCAAGCTGGGGTTTTCTTTTTTTTTTCTAAGGGGCTTGGTTTGCTGCTTCAGAATTAGAAGGCTTATTGTGTCCCATTTACAAGGCTTCTTCTCTGTGACAACTGCTGAGCTCATTGAAGGGAGGACTACAGAGAGTTGACGCTGGAATTATGACAATATAAGTAGCCTGAAAACAAATTTGATGCGAATCAATCCGTTCGGTGCAGATGCGACAGCCCTCGTCTTATTGATGGAGGACCTCTGAATGGCTGCTTTGAGAAATCTCCTTTTGAAGTTTGAGGAGCTTTTGGTAAAGCAGCGTGTCCCTGGTGTCAGTGATTAAGTTGTGACTGAGTGTCTGGGTGGGGGTGAGTAATGTCGACACAATCTGTAAGGCCCTTGTACTGGCTGGAGTGATGTGGTGCCAATGCTTGTCTGAGCTCAGTCCATTAAAGAATTTCATAAAAAACAAACTACTTTCACATCAATCAGAGCACCAAATAACTCTCGTGGAAAACCATGTGAAGACGATGTTTTGCATAAGTAAAAGAAAACGTGTGATGTGAAAACATTCCAAAATTGCACTGAAAATGTGTGCAGAACACAGGTTGCACATGTTCTTTTCCACATGTTCTTCCAGGATCACTCACATGCAAAAAAATGTGTTTCGCGTGTATTGCAACATGTGAAAAACATGCACTTCATGCAGGGTTTTCTGCATGTTTGTTGTGTTTTCTCTGTTTGCACCTTCAGTGTGAAAAATGCCGAACAGATAGAGTCTGATTGATCGATCAGAATAAAATCCAGTCAAACCAGAACCCTGGGGAAATAATTGTCTTTATAAGTCTCTCGTGACAGTCACTCCCGTGTTCAAATGCTCCCGCATATCCCAAAAGCAAACACTGAGGCACCATTGAGGTTTATTAAAAAGGGTCTTTGCTGCTGCTGTTCTTTTAGCTTGTGTAATCAGGCATCCGTAAAAACATTAAATCTATGGGGCTCAGGGGAGCTGTAGGTTAGCAATAACTTAGCTAGCTGATAAGACATGAAAGTGTAGAAAAGTGAAATGCAATGAACTTTTTTAATTAGAAGGTTTGGTCAAATTTTTGACAAAATACAAGAAAAACAAAGGAAAACGTGATAAATGGGAAAATATATTGATCTTGACCCTGATGTTATAATATTCAACAATGATAACATGAAAATAAGATAAAGAAGCCTTTTTTTTTACATATATATTGCACAATTCTACCAAAAATCTTGATAAAATCTGTGGCAACTTTTGCTACTAATGATTCCTTTTTCTGGATGATTTTGTCTTCGTGTTCTTCCAATTCTGGGGAAAGAAATTCCGAATCCATTCAAGGAAAAAAAACAAAAAAAAAATCAAATGAACTAAGAGTTGAATCCAGATGTGTGTTAAAGGTTTACCTCCTCGAACTGCTGACCACTGATCCTGTAGAAACCATGGCAAAAGTCTTTATCCAAACCCTTATTGTAGCTGCTGATGCTAAAATACCCTGTAAATTTCCTTCCAAGTTTCTTCTCATGAATGAAACAACACTGTTTTTAGTGAAAATCTTTGTGGTAATTATCTCTGTTGTAAAACAAAACAACATGAACTGATTCTTTGCCTGTGGGAGGAGGATATTTCATCAGCAGTGCTGCCAGTGCAGGTTAGCTAGCAAACAGATGGCATTGATGTTTGGGGTGTCGTTTGGTGTTTATGCAAGTTGTGTTGGTGGTTTTTTTTTTTTTTTTTTCCAATGTACTGTTTAAATGCAGCAAAGCTTTAAATTTTGATAAAGACCATGATGAAATGTTAGTCATAACACATCTATAAACCAGGTAACATGAGCGCTGATACGTAACCAAAAGCACTTTTTCAAAGCACTTTTTTGTGCCGTTTGCTGCCAACCAAGTTCAACTGTTTTTTTCTTCTTCTCTCTTTTCTTCTCTCTCATAATACTTCTGAAAGTTAGCAATTTTATTGTCAACTTAGACCAAGTTGAAGGTGAGAAACTTCAGTTTTAGCATCTGTTTCAGTCAATTCTCAAAGTCCTGTCTTGGTTATTATGTTTAGTTTCACACATCAGTGTGAAATTTTTAGCCCACCGTTGGCTTTAGTTTGTGTTCTGTCAGAGACTGTCATGTTTTACACTTATTTTTAAAGCCAAATACACCTTTAAATTTAGATATCATGATCCAAAACAATCAACTAGAACATAGGCTGTATTCACACCTTATAGTCCGGTGGACTCGATTCGACTGGGGATCAAAATTGCAACATTGTTGCTGTTTTTAGTTGGAGTGTTTTGGATTCACCCTGCACTTTACGAACCGAATCAAATAACCTTTGAGACGGCTACACAATATAGTCCGTTTCCTGCTTTTGGTGCGGTCCCAGTGCGGTTGCGTTCACACATGGAATTGAACCGCACCAGAGTTTGTTTCAATCGAACCAAGACCCACGTTTTTAGGCGGACTAGAGTTTGATTGTTTGGTTCGAATCAGAGTTTGGTTGCCCGTTCACACCTCCCCAAACGAACCGGACTTTATGTGCGAACGAACTAGAGTTTGATTCAAGCGGACTAAACAGGGCTGGTGTGAATGCGCCCTTAATGTTTCCTACTGGATCTGACTTTGATTATTTTTTTAAGTCAACAAGACTAGCTGTCATCCATGAATATTAAAAGTGTTACCCTTCCCAATTTGCAAACACACTCACACACACCACCAGTGTCTGACTGATTTGTATTGAAACATTCTGAACTGAGCCTATTGTGTTATGATCGCTTCAACATTTCCTGCAAAGCCCAGAGGGAGAACCTCAGAACAAGGGATTCAGAGTACCAAAATAGCTACCTGCCAGAGAGAGTGGGGAGTAAAAAACAAAAAGACTCAGTGAGTAACACACCATTGAGCTGGACGTTTGCTTCTTGGTGTTGTTGAGTCACTCCCTGTTGATGTTTCTTTCTACTGTTGCAGAGGCTTGTGTAGCATATTATATCTCACGCAAAACTACAGTGTTTCCCAGCTTGTCCCCTGTCTTGGAGACAGATGGTCAAGTTTTCAGAGGTTGCCAAACTTTTCTGAAGTCGTCTCCCATTTCTTGCACTTTCCAGTTCATGGAAACTACATTGAGAAGGGTCCAGATCAGTTCCAGGAAAGCGTGAAAAATCCATGACTATTTTGAGACAGTTTTGTTGAGAACATTGTTTGTTAGGCTCCACGATGGTGCAGTTGGTAGACCTATTGCCTTGCAGCGAGAAGGTCCTGGGTTTGAAACTGGGCTGGAATCTTTCTTTATTGAGTTTCCATGTTCTACAATGGGCATTAGTAAGTTTTCTCCAGGGACTCTGGCTACAGAGTGTGGTTGACTGTCTATATGTGACCCAATGATAGAGCAGTCTGTCCAGGGTTTAACCCCACCTAACACCCAATAACTGAGAGATAGACACCAACTCCCTGTGATGCTAAACAGGAACATGTGGGTATTGATAAATGACTGACTGCTGAGGTTCTGGAAATTTTAACAGATAAAATCAAAGACTTTAGGCATTTATTAAGAACATGGTGGATTCCACATTGCTGGTGTTAATGTGTTATTAGCAGATGATGGTTTAGACTATACATAAAAAACGTAGTAGTTTCTCATTATGGTGACAGTGTATCTGGGTTCTGGATAGAGCTTGGTGGCACCATTTATGACATGGTGATCTGTGTGTCAAGAATTTGGAGCAGGCCCGGTCAAACTGACCTTGTGGCATAGTCCCATCATGCCATAGCCACTTGACATAGACTGAGAGAGGCATACTAGAGCAAAGCTGGCTTCGTCCGTTGCACTTTTCGGTCCGAAGGCGCAGTTGCGGTGTCGGCCCGCATAATCTGGTCCGGGACTTATCCTGCTGAAGACCTAGTAATAAGAGAAGACTTTACGCGGTACAGTGTTTGTATTCAGATAGACAGGAGATGTCCCTGGAAAGCGGGAGGGGTGTGGGGCGGTGGGGAAACGGGGGACGCTGAAAACACACACACACAATGTAGGCTATAAGAACATGTGATTTACCCCCGACCAAAACACGAACCAAAACACTCAGTCATGTTCCAACATTCCCGACCAGAGCGCCGGAGCAGCATTGAGCTTACTTCAGGAGCCAGGTGGTTTCTCCACCGATGACGGTGAGCGAGCAGAGTGGAGAAGCTGGAGTGGGCGGCGGTGAGATCGGATCAGTCTCTGAACGAGGATAAAAGGCAAATGATGAGATCTGGAGCTCATGTCAGGAACGTAGGAAGAATGACTGAGCGATCAGCAGGTGAGACCTGATTCAAACACCATGAGTAGTTCCACGTACACCTGGCTGCAGCTCCCCGCCTCCACCCCCCGAATTTCCTTGCTGTTTGAAAGCAACCGAAAGTCTGGTTAAAGACCTGATCGGATTGGCCGCAAATATTCCCGAACGTCTGTCTGAAAACAGCTCATGTAACAGTGGCGAGGGTTATTTTTCAACTTCATAAATTTTGATTCCAACATTTTGTTAACAGATTTTTTATTTATGTACAGTCTGTGATAAAAGTAGAGCATGTTTGGAAAGAGAAATGCAACCGCTGTGGCATGACAGCTACATGATTATGATTTGAATGACTCTCAGAATGCATCAAATTAATGGGTTAAACAAGGAATAAAAATAAGTTGTGTTTTTTTTTTCTGCTTTAGCGATGCAGCCAGTCATCTGAATTTGCGCCCATCCCTCACATCACTGGACAACAAAGGTGTAATTTTATGTTGACAGCCATCATAATTGCAAATCTGTTGCACACAGTGTCACAGCAGCACAATAAGCATTAACCAGTGTAAAATGTAAATAAGGACAGGCAGGCTTTTCTGCTTGTGTTGTGTTTATGAAATGGAAAGCATTAATTCAGCAGACCGTGCAATCATCTCACTTTTTCATTTTCTCTTCCCACATTTCATTAATGCTTCGAGACTGTCCACAGGGGAATGAGTAAAATAAGCACAAAAAAAAAAGAGCAAAAAAGATGTGAACCTTTTAAGATGAGTTTACTGAGGCTGGAGCCATGTTGGAACTCAGCCATGACCTGACATTTGCATTAGATGTTAGGCATTTTAGTCTGAAAATTACTTTTTGAGGAGCCAAAAAAAAAAATCGGGAGAAAGGAATGATGTATAATCTCTGTTCTGATCTTGGTTTGATTAACGTGAGTCATACAGAGAGTGTGACTCAGTGTTTTTTTGTCTTTGAAACTGTGTGCAGCTAGCATCTCACTGAGCTGCTACTGTTAGCGACTTGTTAAAATAACCCAGTTGGAATCATGCTCATGTCTTAACTGGGAATATGTTGCAACATTCCTAAAAATTTATTGTCTTGATTTAGTCACACATTGTCTTATTTTTGTTTTCATTTTTTTTTTTTAAGATTTAAAATGAAATTATTCTCAATTTTGTCACAGTTGGAATGTCCTGTTGTCACTAGTGAGTCACAACTCTGACAGGTTCCAGACACCTGGGATGACTTTATGACTATTTTGAGGGGGAAAAAAATCACAAATTTTCCAAACTTTATTTAAAATTCTCACAATATGAGAGTGAGGCCCTGCAACTCATGTGAGGAGCTTTAGAACCCTTGCTTATATACTTTATTTTACATTTTTTGTTCCAGATGAACCTAGTTTTCTTTGCTCTGTTTCTACTCCTTTAATTATTTTTGTCCTCTTTTTTTTTTAGGAGGAGTTGTGTGTTATCATCAGAAAATTGTACTCTGTTGTGGGTTCTAAATAGACACACCTGTAGCTCACTGAAGCTCATCAAGATCTAGCTCTCCCCTGCTTCTTAAGCTGGGCTGAGTCCAGAATTTGGTGCCAGATCATAGAGTCACCAATGGGGTTTTCAACAACTTTTATATTTCAAATTCAGTTCAAATTTTAATTCTAAAATACTTTATTAATCCCTGAAAGGGAAATTAAATGTTCAGTTCAGTTCTTCAGGGAGCCATTATGGGTTCTAGCTGTGGACAGGAAGGATCTCCCATACCGTCTGTGTTGATCTGAAGATGTTTCTGACTGAAGACACTCTGTTGTTGAGTTACTGTGTTCTGAAGATGATGATGAGGGTTCTCTATCATGTTCTTCATCCTCCTTTGGACAATCAACTCAAGAGGTTCCAGAACAGAACCAGTCCTCCTTATCAAACTGTTCAACCTCTTCATGTCACCTGCTCTGATGCTCCGCCCCCAACATGTGACTGCAGATCTGATCACACTTTCCACAACAGACTTATAAAAGATCTTCAACATCTTGCTGCAAACGTTGAAGGATCTAAACTTCCTGAGGAAGTCCAGTCTGCTAAAAACAGCATCACAGTTGTGTCTCCAGTTCAGTCTGTTGTCCAGGTGAAGACCAGGTGTTTATACTCCTCCACCACCTCTACTTCTTCTACATGATGGAAATGTATATCTTTGTGTATTCTGTAATTAATTTCCTAGTGCCTTACCTACTTTTAGTTTGCATACCCCCTTTAAAAAGAGCAAGAATCAATGATAGGATACATTTGCTTTGAAGACATCTACCTGTTCTATAGGAGATCAGTTACCTCCAAGCCCACATTGGACATCGACTCACCTGTTGAACTGCTCACAAATATTCACAAATATTATCTGCATTTGATAATCTCCTTCTCCATAGTGTCCAAATCTTCTCTTGCTAAAACAATCCAAAACATCTTAAAGAGGCCATTTCATACAAATTTCAGGACTTTCAGGTGGTTATTTCTTAAGTATTAACCTGTAATATGAAACATTTTATATCTTAAAAACGTCAGGAAACACTGATTAACAGACCTTTCAATCTGTCTGCATTAAAATTCGGGTGGTTCCGGCTCCTTCCGTCAGGCTTCCTGCAGCAGCTCGTTCATATTCATTATGCTAATTTGCTGGACTCTGATTGGCTAACAAACTAGCCTATGAGAGCAAGGTATACTGTTTCCTGCCCCACTGCGCATGGCAACATCAGACGTTGTGTCTTCCTGTTTGATACGTCTTATGCTAACAGCTTTTAGCCAGCAGCATGCTAGGTGTGGTTTTAACTGCGGGAGCTGCCGAATACTAACGAACAAAGGAGTTGTGACGTAACAGATACAGGCTGTTCAGACTTGGGAGAACTCGGGTGTTATCCCCACCTGCGTAGTTTGAGAGATTAAAACTGAAAGAGAAGTTGCTGACCTGTTTTCAGACCTACTATGAAGGTCAGAACACCTGTGGACGTTTTTAATGGAAGGGCCTCTTTAAAACGTTTTTTTCTTCTTCCCCTAATTCCATTCCCCAACCCTAATCCCTAAACCTGACCCTAATCCCAATCCTACCCCTAACACTTGTGTGCTCTTGTATCTGATTCTGTGTCTAAAACCACAACACTCCCTTGTGATTGACATTCGCATTTTTTCACCAACGATTACAGTCAAGTGAGATTCTACCTCAACCAACCACTTGTTCATTTGAAAGAAGTTATAATCTGGATTTTTGAAGATCATTTTTAAGCCTCAATCTTCCTGGTTCTGACAGTAAGTGCCATTTCAGGGTACAACTGCTTCAGGGTACAAAGTTATTAGTTTTCCAGAAGAAGCAGTTGCATTTGTTTTATGGCCAAAGAACTTCTAGTCATTGGTTCAAAAATCTTCACCCAGTCAATAAATTCAGAAATAGGTGGGACATCTTTAAATGTCCCATCATTTAACTCTTAAAGCCTCCTGGTCAGTTTATATTTTGGGTCTTTCTCCGTCACTGCTGCGTTTGACTGAAGCTTATAGCAGAAAGTATATCCCTTCACTTCAGAAGACAGAAGCAGCCAGATTGACTCTGTTTCTGTCACATCATCAATAAACACCAGCGACCTAGTAAAATCAGACTCCCCCACTCGTTTCTGATGTGATGTTGTAGACTTGAAGTCACAAACAGTTCAAAGCTTGTTCTATACTGGTTTGTTTCTAACATTCTGGAGGAAGTTGACCTTAGTTTGATGTGTGCCAAAAAAAGATTTTTTTTTGTTCAAAACTGATCTGGCTTTTCCAGATGCTTGTGACATAGTATAATGTAGCCCGTCCTAATATGTCTTGAAGTGAAGTCTTCTCTTTATGGCAGATGTGGATAATGATATGTCTACCTCCTGGGGAGCACCTTTCCCCTGACTGGATGCTGTGAAGTTTTATTTTTCTCTTTTATAATAGATCTTCTACTACTTTTGTCTTCTATGGATGTACTTAAAAAAATAAACCCTCTTTTTTTTTTTCAGGGACTTTAAAAAGCAGTTGTTTTGAAAGTTCTAGTTGTCTCTCAGATGGATTTATTTTGTTGTTGTTGGAGCTGAAAGATGGTCCCGTTCACTTTAAAAGTCTAATAAAAACAGATGTAGAGTTTTTACCAGCTTTAGGATGAATAAAATAATGAAGAACAAACAACATATTCTCAAAACTGTGTGTTTATACAAAGTGTCCATCAGTTTCCCATACCCATTTGTAGGAGTGTAACGGTACACAAAAATCACGGTTTGGTACGTATCTCGGTTTTGAGTTCACAGTTTGGTTCATTTTCAGTACAGTAAGTGGAAAAAAAAACAAACCATAACTGCTTTTTTTTAATTTTCAACTTTTGCAAAAAATGGTTTGTATATTTTCTTAAGAATGAAACATTAAAAAATAAGAGAACATATAAAAATAGAAATAAAAAAAATAGAATACAGCTTAACTTACCAAACAGGAGAACTTATAGATAAAGGAGGGTGTTCAAGCTCCGGCTTGTTTACATCAGCCACGACGTCTGCTAGAGGAAAAAAAAACCTCACGCGAGAGTCCGGTGGTGACAACAAACTTCCTGTCCACCACTGAAGATGCTCCGCGCGCAAAACAAGCCTGTTAACTAGCTGTAATCGGATCAGTGAACATCTGCATCATACCAACAGCCCAATACCGAAACGGTTCGTATGAATGCGTGTTCTGTTACACCCCTCAGCTCATGTATTTACTTCAATGTGTTTATGTAGTTCCGCTTTGCGTCAGGCAATACAGCGTCTGTGTGGAAACTCGCCTGGAAACTTTCTTCCGCTGCACTTAATATCACACTAAAAATGTATGAAAAAAAATGAACTGGAACGGTACCCAAGTAGTCCAAACCGAAAGGTTCAACACATTCCCTTGAACCATTACACCCCTTCCCATTTGTCCCTCCTGTGCAGAGTCACAGAGAGCTGGTTCCTACCTCTAATGATCATTAGACCCGTGGTGGGTTTCCTGTCTATCATGGGGTCATTCAGACTCTCATGCGGTCAATCTACAGTTGCTAATCAACCTAACATGTATGCTATATGTCTATGAGTGGAAACTAGGGAAAACTCAAAGAAACAGAAGATAACCATACATAGAGGAAAATCTGCAAACTTCTAGCAAGATCCCATCAGCTGGGAGTCGAAATCAGAACTTTCTTGCTGCGAGGCAACAGTTTTAACTAACTACAATCATCCTCTGAAGGTACAGTGTTTGGAAAACCAAATCCAAATGACACACGTGCCAGTGCTCCTGCCTAATGACTTTAAAGTGTTATAGTTACAATTTAATGGTTGGGTGCTCCAAAACAAGGATGGTGGGAAGGACCACCAGCATCTAATGCTAAAAAGGTCCTCTCTTATTATATTGATTTGACAGTCGACCACTCTAAAACAGGGCTGAGTTGTACCACTAGCATATCAGGGTTGAAGGTCATCTCTTTTCATTGTCATTTAATAGTAGGGTCCAAAATAGCTATAGTACAAAGGGCCATCGGCATCTAATGGTGAGAAGGGCCTGTTATATTTGATGAGGGTGCTCAGTAAGCAAGGCTTGTGAGAAGTACCGGTATAATCTGATAATAAGAAGGTTCTCTGTTATTATTTCAAAATGATGTAGAACCCTCTTAAACAAGTATGGTGAGAAGTCCCACTAGAGTCTGATAAGACGTTCCTTATTTTAGTTTGAAGTCAGAGCATGAGCAAAAGCAAAGAGGTGAGAAGGTCCATAAATATTAACATAACAATGTCCACCAAAATGAATGTTTACACACAAGCCATGACCAGGGGACCGGTTGGAACCGGAACCAGGAGGTCCCTTCATCGTTTTAACTAAAATACTTCCTGTTGACTTGCTGTTTTATACAACACCAATTTCAATTTGGTTTGGGATGAAGTCATAAAAACAAAAAGTGCATTTAATGAACACAAATTCTGTACACATGAGGCTTATTTGTTATGAATCATTCCAAACACAGAGATGACATTTTGTTTTTGTTCATTTCAGCAAAAACACACAGTCATTCTGATGGAAGGGGATGAAAATGAGCCGGTGCTTTTACCTAATGATTTAGAAGGGTTGTCATTTTTAGACGACAATAGAGGGCGCTCGTAAGCAAGGATAAAGTCACTGCTGGAATTCAGACAGTCGCCTGTGAAAGGTGCAGCTGCTGACTCCTCTCCTCTCCTCTCCTCTCCTCTCCTCTCCTCTCCTCTCCTCACACTCACTCCTTCACTCACTCATCACGCTCCGTGTAATTTCTCACACAAACACGCACAACGCGCCGCTTCGTCCATTCAGTTATTGCAAAAAAAGGTGGCGCGATCCCAATTCAGAGTTGAGGAAATCCTCACGCATTAAAGATCCCCCCCCCCCCCTCATCTTTATTTAACGGAGCATTACACGCGCGCACAGTTACTGCAGAAAAGAGAGAGAGTGTGTCACCCCCTTGAATGATTTTGTGATGCACGCGCCTGAATAAAGATGCAAAGAGATATTACATGCCCTCATATAGGTTATATGTGTGTGTAGATAAAGTGCCGGTCACGTGTACTTTGACTGACAGCTGCGGCAGGACACACACCGCGCACACTCATGATCTCACACGAGGATGCGGGTTTGCGCAGTGGCCGAAAGACAAACACCAATAGTGAAGATTGTCTGAGTATGTGCAGAGGTGTGTGTGTGTGTGCGTGCGTGCGTGCGTGCGCGCGTGCAGGGTAATTTCTGCCTTCTTTTACTTTCTTCTTCTGTGTAAATGGATACGCAGCCACGCCAGATATCAAACTATGGATCTGACAATTCGGTCAGACTCCTGAATGCAGACTGTACTGCGCGCGCACGGATGGAAAAAAAAAAACGCAGACCGAGTCCGCGCGGTGTCGGGGAGCTCACGTGCAGCCGCGGGCGACCACACGCATTTCTATAGCTACATCTATCTATCTATCTATCTATCTATCTATCTATCTATCTATCTATCTATCTATCTATCTATCTATCTATCTATCTATCTATCTATCTATCTATCTATCTATCTATCTATCTATCTATCTATCTATCTATCTATCTATCTATCTATCTATCTATCTATATATATATATATGTATATATATAGAAGTAACCACAGGGGGAGAACCCGCAGCCCCGTCCTGTCCAGGTCTCGCTCGTGTTGTACATTTGCTGCGGGTGGGTGTGTGCTGCACACCGCCTGACAGCTGCGCGTCCTCTCTCTCTCTCTCTCTCTCTCTCTCTCTCTCTCTCTCTCTCTCCCTCTCACACACACACAACTTACACGCGTAAAAGTTACGCTGTGATTTTTTTTTTCTGTTCAGGCATCAGAACAGAGTTTACAAAGACTATAATGGCATGAAAGTGGCTCGTGAAACGTTTGAGGTTTGAAATGATAATAAACCCAAATCGCCCACGGGGAAAGTAGGAAGTGTCATTTCAACATCTCGATAAAATCTCGGTGTAAATACAACCATACCCCCCCTTCCTCTCTCCTTTTTTCTGTTTGGTCAAATATTGTCTTCTGGCCTCTGGACTTGGCGATCGAGACCAAATTCAACCCTGTTTACGTGCGCTGCTTGTGGAGAGAGAGAGGAGAGAGACAGTGCGTGTGTGTGTTAATGTGTGTATGTGTGTGTGTGGAGGGGGGGGTTGGACTGCAATATCATTTGTGAATCCCTTTCACAGTGCTGCAGATAGGGGCTGCCAGCACATGCGGTGCGTCTGCAGGTGAGAGAGGCGTGCGGAACATGTTGGACACAGTGAGGGATCCAGTTTCCTAGCAGAGAAAAAAACAACCTAACCCCCCCAAACAAACTGCTTCGGACATACACTTTTTTCCCAAAATTTTTTTCCTCTTTTTGGCACAAACCCTGGTTATTTTCTTCCTCTTCTTCTTGCTGGGTTGTATATGTGGAGATTGGATCGTAAAAGATTCTGTTCTGCTTGTTGCAAGTGGCTTGGAAAGGAGGAGGAGAGGGTGGACGCGGAGAGAAGGGGGGGAGGAGGACACACACATACACACACACACAAAAAAAAACTGAATAAGAAACCAGACAGGTAATCTGCTTCAAGACCAGAGAGCCGACAAGCTCCGCGCAGTCCGTCCGCGCTCATCACCGCGTGTAAAGAAGAGTTTTGGGGGAAAGTGCGCGAGCGGTTAAATGATTCCCTGACATCTGTCTGTGGTGGACGCGACATCGGACAGAGGAATAGTGCAGCCTCACCTCCCTTCTTCTCCCTCCCAAAAAAGAGAGAGACATTTTCAAAGAGATTCCACAAACTGTGAGTAAACCGAGATGGACTTTTCTGCTGATGCTTCGGACTGAAAGACTTTTACGCGCACAGAGAAATTGAAGGCACAGTCCAGGAGCGCGCAGACGGGACTTATATTTTTGAATCCATGCAGCCTTTTTTTCCTGTTTTAACATATGAACATATGAATAAAAGGTGTGAAGGAAACTAACAGCCAGACTCAGAGGGAGGAGAGGAAAGCCCCGTGCACTTGCTGCTTTTTTCCACTGCAGCAGAAACGGGAGGAAGTCATCCATCCGGAGGATGAAGTCTCGCTCATCCCGCAGCAGAGGGTTGCGCTCTTAATGAAAACGACCCTTCCTCTTCTCACAAGGACTTTCGATTAGTGATTAATCATTTTTGGGACTTTTTTTATTTTTTGCTTCGTGGACATTTTTTTCCCTTACAAGGAGTGAACAATGAGGACTACTGGCGCGGTGGACTATTTGTACTATTGCATGCTCATATTGCAGCTCGTGCATCAGCCCGCTGCAAAGCAAGTGCTCCGGTACCGCTTGGCTGAAGAGGGACCCGCCGATGTCCGAGTGGGCAACGTCGCCGCCGACTTGGGCATCGTAGCCGGTTCCGGTGAGGTGACGTTCACGCTCGAGTCCGGCTCGGAATTTTTTAAAATAGACAACATAACAGGTGAGCTGAGCACGAATGAGAGGCGGATAGACCGGGAGAAACTACAACAGTGCCAAATGATCTTTGATGAAAACGAGTGCTTTATAGATTTTGAAGTGTCTGTGATCGGACCCGCGCAGAGCTGGGTTGACCTGTTTGAAGGAAAAGTCATCATATTAGACATCAATGATAACACTCCTTCTTTCCCGTCCCCTGTCCTGACTCTGTCTGTGGAGGAAAACAGACCCATTGGAACCCTTTATCTGCTGCCCACAGCCACAGACAGAGATTTTGGCAGGAATGGAATAGAGAGATATGAGCTTATTCAGGACAATGGGGAGAACTCCAGGCGCATGGGTTCTTCTGGGGATGCATACTCTGGGAAGAGGAGATTTGATGATGGAGCGAGCAGGAGCACTGTCTTTGAACTGCAAGTTGCTGACACTACTGATGGCGAGAAGCAACCTCAACTCATCATTAAAGGGGCCCTGGATAGGGAGCAGAGAGACTCCTATGAGCTCACATTGCGAGTTAGAGACGGAGGAGACCCCCCTCGTTCTTCTCAGGCCATTTTGAGGGTAATGATCACTGACGTGAACGACAACAGCCCTCGGTTTGAGAAAAATGTGTATGAAGCTGACCTGCCGGAAAACAGCTCCCCAGGCGCCCCCATACTACAGCTGAAAGCGGCTGATGCAGACGTGGGGGTTAATGGTCAGATTGAGTATGTGTTTGGGGCAGCCACAGAGTCCGTAAGAAGGCTGCTGAGGTTGGATGAGAGCACTGGGTGGCTGAGTGTGTTGCACCGCATTGATCGTGAAGAAGTGAGCCAACTGAGGTTCACGGTAATGGCCCGTGACCGTGGCCAGCCGCCCAAAATGGACAAGGCCACTGTGGTGTTAAACATCAAGGACGAGAATGACAATGTCCCTGCTATAGAAATCCGAAAAATTGGACGCATATTCCTCAAAGACGGGGTGGCCAATGTTGCAGAGGATGTGGTGGTGGACACACCCATTGCCTTAGTTCAGGTGTCAGATCGAGACCAAGGGGAGAACGGCATAGTGACCTGCACGGTAGTAGGGGACGTGCCCTTTCAGCTCAAACCAGCCAGCGAGATGGAGGGTGAGCAGAATAAAAAGAAATATTTCCTCCACACATCTGCACCACTAGACTATGAGGCCACACAGGAATACAATGTGGTCATAGTGGCTGTGGACTCAGGAAGCCCCAGTCTGGCAAGTAATAACTCTCTTATCGTCAAAGTGGGTGACACAAATGACAACCCTCCTATCTTCAGCCAGAATGTAGTAGAGGTGTCCTTCCCTGAAAACAATGCCCCCGGTGAGAGGGTGACAAGAGTGACAGCCGTCGATGCAGACAGTGGGAAAAATGCTGAAATAGCCTATTCTCTAGATTCATCAGTGAATGGAATTTTCTCTATTGATGCAGACAGTGGAGACATCCGAGTAAACATCATCCTGGATAGAGAGCAAACAGAGCGCTATGAGTTTAAAGTTATAGCAAAAGATAAGGGCATAAACACCCTTCAGGGTTCTGCTACTGTAGTTGTACTTGTGGCCGACAAGAATGACAATGAGCCAAAGTTCATGCAGGATGTGTTCACCTTTTATGTCAAAGAAAACCTCGATCCAAACAGCCCTGTTGGCATGGTAACTGTAATTGATGCAGATAAAGACCAGAATGCAGAGATGGGCCTTTTCATTGAGGAAGAAGAGGAGATCTTTTCTATTGAGAATGAGACTGGGACTATTTTTTCCACTCTGTCATTTGATAGAGAGCAAAAAACCACATACACATTCCGTGTTAAAGCTGTGGATGGGGGCGACCCACCCAGGTCTGCCACAGCCACAGTTTCCCTCTTTGTCATGGATGAAAATGACAACGCACCAACGGTCACCTTCCCGATAAACAGCTCATACACTCTTCTTCCTCCCTCCAGCAACATCAGAACAGTAGTCAGAACTGTCATAGCCACCGATACAGACACAGGCATTAATGCAGATCTGAACTACAGCATTATTGGGGGCAACCCCTTCAAGCTGTTTGGGATTGATGGGGCCACTGGGGTCATTTCACTAATGGCAAAGCTAGAGCAGAAGCACTTTGGCCTCCACAGACTTGTGATCCAGGTGAACGACAGTGGGCAGCCTTCACAGAGCACCACCACTCTGGTTCACGTGTATGTTAATGAGACTCTTTTCAACTCAACAGTTGTGGAGGCCCTGGTGGCCAAAAGCTTGAGCACATCTCTTAACACCAACATTGCCGGTGACCCCAACTATGATCTAAGCAAACAGCGCTTGAGCATTGTGATTGGAGTAGTTTCAGGCATCATGACTGTCATTCTCATCATACTTGTTGTTGTCATGGCTCGTTATTGCCGCCCAAAGAACAAGAATGGCTACGAGGCTGGCAAAAAGGATCATGAGGACTTTTTTACACCGCAGCAGCACGACAAATCCAAGAAGCCTAAGAAAGATAAGAAGAAGCAGAAGTCCAAACAGCCTCTGTATAGTAGCATTGTGACTGTAGAGGCCTCCAAACCCAATGGGCAGCGGTACGATGGCGTCAACGAGAAGCTTTCGGACAGTCCCGGCATGGGTCGCTACCGCTCAGTCAACGGCGGGCCGGGCAGCCCAGACCTGGCACGGCACTACAAGTCCAGTTCACCGCTTCCCACTGTTCAGCTGCACCCACAGTCACCAACAGCAGGAAAAAAGCACCAGGCAGTTCAGGATCTGCCCCCTGCCAATACCTTTGTTGGCACCGGAGATAACATTTCCCTTGGATCTGACCATTGCTCTGAGTACAGCACTCAAACCATCAACAAGTACAACAAACAGGTAAGAAGACACATCTCAATGTTTCTTCATTTTTTCCCTCCACCACTCTTAAATGTCTTCTGCTTCTTCCTCTTAGTGTTCGCTCCCCCATAATGCTTTCTGACAGTGCCAGTCTCAGTAGTCTTCTTGCCTTTATGGTGCTAATGTGTGTCAAGTTAGTGGTATTGATCTGTTTTGGTTTGGAGTGCCATTCACATGTAATATTGAAAGGAAAGAAAGAGGTTTCGAAAAGATTTTGTGGGGGTTACTTTTACCGCTTGACCAGACATGTCCAACTTTTTTTTCCTCTCTTTCTGTTTTTTAAACTTTCATCACAGCATGCGTTGAAGCTGCCTTTTCCAGGGTGTCACAGCTGCTAACCCTGGCAAATATGTGTCAGGGTGTTGTAGACAGCTCACATAAGGATTTGGTTTGCAGTTATTTTCTCCCAAATGGGAACGTGGCAGGGGGTCTGCAAGACACCCCACTACCCTTACAAAAAAACGTGTCAAGCCCTGACCTGCCCCATCTGACTGTTCCAAGGCTATCGTTGCTTCTTGTGAATTGTACAAGATACAAACAGGGAAAAGATGGTTCTGCATCTTCAGTGCAGCTAGGCATTGATTTGTGAGTTGTTGTTTTTTTTTACAGTTTTTGTTTGCATAGGAACACCTATCCAGGAGGTCACGTTAACATTCATCTCTACTTTGAGTTCTGCATTGATTCATTGACCCAGCAGTGAAAACAGGCCTTTTATACCACCTCCCATAGTGCACCTCAGTGTCTTGTATTCATTTTTTTTTTTTTGCCTTTATACAAACGCTTGCCATCTGCTTTCGTCTGCACCCTCCCGTTTGCTTTACCACTCTATTCTTTAGTGTATGCTTTTAATCATTTTTATCCTCCGTGAACGCTTCTTTCCTATGTCTGAGTGCAAAACCATTGATTTAATATTTAAATTCTAGGAAACGTGAGCTTGTATTAGCACAGTATATATATATATATATATATATATATATATATATATATATATATTATTATAGCAATCTTGTTTTTCAGTTTAAGATGCGACAACAGGGGAAAATAAAGTTAAAACACCACGAAACAAGCTGATTTTCATTTCTCAGGAAAAAGAACAACATCCTTGTACATTACAGACTAATGAAGTATTGATCTTTCTTTGACTTGGTTCCAGTGATTTTCTTTTACAATTCTGGAGTGTTTTTTTTTTTTTTTACTCGCTTGCCCTTTTTGTCATTCTCCCTTTTGAATATTCTTCTTCTGTTCAGGTTTTATGCTCGATTTCTGTTGTTGATTTTCCTGCTCAGACTCTCCTTTGGGCATGTATATAAGGTCTTTTGCATCTCTTCATCCATCTGTGATGCCTTCCCCCCCCCCCTTCCTTTCTTCTTCTGTTTTCTCAGCCTCTGCCACATCACACCCTTTAACAATGGTACTCTCTGCCTTTTACTTCAGTAGTTTCTTTTTTAATCTTCACTCTCATCTCTCTATAATCCCTCTCCCCCTCCCTTCTTGCTATTTCTCCTCTCAAATCATTTCAGCCCCCCCTCCATTTTTTTTCCTTCGCTCCCTGTGCTCTTCTGTCTGTTACAGCCTCTAATATGGTGTATTCACTGAGCTGCTTCCCAGAGTGTGAGGAGTGCTGTTGCTTTCGGATGTCTCCTGCATAATTAAAAGGGCACTCTATTTGCTGCTGCGGCAGCAGCATGTATTGTGTCACTATGCTCCGCTTATGTAATTTATTTATTTATTTGTTCACCACGTCGATGCTGCGGAAATCCGTACGGGCATTTATTGGAATACCGAATCTAAAGTCACTTTACAATAAACCAAAGGGTTTTTCTTTCTCCTTTCATGTGAGTTCTTAAATATCAATAGAATTTGAAATGAAGCACCTACAAGGTAACATCGTACTTGTTTACTATGCCCGGTTTGGCATCTAAAATACAATAACCAGCATGTATTCTGGGTTATTGCTTCTTATGGGCTCAGTAAATATGGACCGTTGATGCTTCCTGCAGGGGTGAATGGGGTGCAGTTTAATGCCTGCAAATAAGATCTAATTGAAGGGAAGGTGTTTGCTCATGTGCTCCAATTATGGCATTTAAGAGCCGCCTCTTTATTAGATTAAGGAGTGAAGTGGTCATGGTCTCGATTTTTGGGAAGGCAGCGTCTAAAAATAATCTGTTGTCTGGTTTTTGTCGCCAAGGCTTCATGCATTGTAAAACATTCAAAGGCGTGTTTCGGGAATTTATTTATTTATGTATTTTTTGTGTGAAATATGGAGTAGTGACAGAAAATCACAGCCATTTAGAATACAGATAATCCTTGTTTTCTTTTTTTGGTATTTCATACTTGATTTATCTTTGTTTTTACACATTCGTATAGAATTTTTGCCTTTTTTCAAACATTTGGCCTCTGATGCAGCTCTTCCTGTTTGAAGTCCCTGGATGTATGAGAAGTAATGATACAGAATATTCTTCAGCAGGGTGTGTGGGAGGAGATAGAGACAGGCGCAAGAAAGACGGCCCTGTTAGCGGTGTGGAGAATGGCCCCTACTGTTTCACAAGGGACTTGAGGTTTGGTTGCAAGATAAAGAGAGAGAGAGAGAGAGAGCGAGAGAGAGGACGGACGGAGGGAGATGGAGAATAGGACCGAACACTGACTGTAATCTCTGAGGTATCGGGTTCTGTCTTTCTCCCTCTTCGCCCACCTAATCTCACAATATCTGCTCAGACAATTTGCTTGGGCAGGTAACCAGGCAACTGGGGGAGTTTATCAATGAGGTGAACCTTCTTTTTTTTTTTTTTAGCTCATCAGTGATTTGAACAGTCATTAAGCTAAGTGTGAGAAAGATGATAGTGTCACTTATCATCTGTTGAAGGTTTAATCCAGATTCCACATTTCGTTTCACCCTTTCCTCCAACTTCTCAGGTTGTGTTCCCTACCTCCCCCCACCCTGATTGGGGGGAGACTCTTTTCTTTCTTCTTGTATGTTGGTTGTGCTCAGAGGTTGACGAGTAGTGTTTTCTCTTAATAGAGCACTTAACTTTATTACTGTTGGCAGTAGCTTCTGTTCTGACTAGTGCCAGAAAATAATGCAGTCCAACCGTAATGCAGGGGGGAGAAATGAAATCACTTAGCCATCGAATTAGCAAAAACCCATCAGCTTTTGTTTTATCATTGCACTTCAAAGCGCTCCTTGTGCCCAGGTGGATCACTTTTAATCAGTGGTGAGCCGCAGCGGCTTGTGTTCTGTACTCTTGCAGTGTTAGCCCCTCAGGGCAGATGAAGGCCCTATCCACCCACCCAAAGCAGACTTTCTTGCCTCTGGGCTGATGCAGCAAGAGGAACAGGACTTTACCCTTAACTCAGCTCCCAGAGCACCCCCCTTCCCATCTATTCCTCTTTGCTTTGACCAGCTGTTCCTCCAGTCCCGTGTCCTTACTCGTCTGCACAAACCGAATTGTCTAATTTGCAAAGGGCAAACCCTCCCTCCCTCCTTACCCTACAGCACTTGTACAGGACAAACAACAATATCACCATGCAAATGGAGGTCACCGAGGTGGTGTTTGTAGCCAAAAACATCGGATGTGACTGCCCTTGAGGTCGCAGGCAGATCAGGAAACCAATATGGAAATGGAACACTTTGCCTATGGGCTCATTTGCTTCCAGCTAAAAAATGTAGCTGCCTAAACACCTTAGAGAGAAGCCACAGCAGGAAACAGTCCTCATGTGACATTTGTTCAGAATTGAATTTAAAATACACACACATAAAGTCGCCAAAGTACCCTAAAAGGGCTCACTGAGGGTTTTATCTATGAAACTAGTTTGGGAGTAAGTCTCCTAAAAGATCCAAGAGAATCTTTAAACAGCAACTCAAGTCACTTTCCTGATTATTCCATCTCTTTTCTATACCTCTTTGATCCTGTTAGGGGTTGCGGTGAGTGGCAGGCACCGTTCTCCAGAGGTCATTGGGTAAGAGGCAAGGTTAGACCCTAGACAGGTCACCCGCCCATCACGAACAACCCCACACACTCACATCTGAGCTTGATTTAGTGTTCTCAGTAAAGCTAATGATTGAGGGGGAGATGATAAAATAAACATTTTTCTGTCACCCTTACTGAAATCCAAGATAAAATGAAAAATGTAACCATCTGGAAACCTTTAGTAAGAAATAAGACGATATGCAGCGAGCTGGTTTGTTTATTGCCACATTAATATTACCTCTTGTCCTCTGTCCCGCTGACGGTGGCTAATGTTATCAAAATTGTTTTGGATCTATTACGGCTTAATTCAATCTATGGCTGCCTGGGCTTTCTGTTGTTTACGTTTGGAAAGAGAGGAAAATGGAAATGGAAGGAGTGAGAGAGCACGGTAATACTCATGAAATTGCAGCGGGCAGCATTTTCTGGTATAATTTTGTTTGGTGATTTGAATGCATTTGCTCCAAGGCAATTACAAATCTAAGGATTAGACATACCTGATATGCAGACAGAAATAGTGGGGACTGGAAGAAGGAGCAGGGGGGTGGAGGGGTCGCAAGAGACTGGAATAGCTGGCTTTGCTATAGTGTCTGCAGTATTACTCTGCATAATATTTTAATACTGTGGCTTCTTTTACCTATAGGCATGAGCATGAAAAGTATTGCGTTTTTCTTCCTCCGGTCTACAAACACGTGCCGTGAGCTCAGTCACATGCAAATAAACGCTTATGACTTAAGAACCTTGAAGAAGTCTTGACACTTGTCATGATAGGATGGCAAAAAAAAAAAGGCAGTAGGACGAGTGTGTGTGTTTGTGTGTCTGAGGGGTGAAGAAAGAGCAAGATGAGAAATTTGAGCTGTATGCCACCTTGATTGCTCTCCACGCCGCTGATTGTAAGTGGCGGTGTCGAGGATGCCACCTTCTTCTCGCCGTTTTTTTTCAATTTGATGCCATCGAAAATGGAATTTCATTTCATACTCAGCAGCGATCGCATTAGATAGGGCTCGCCGGGATGAAGCCGACTCGTATTTGCAGATTTGCCTTTCCTGAGGCACTATCAATCACCAAGCACTCACGCCGTACTCCGGACTTGTTTTTCATGGCAATTGTTAGGGGGGAGTTTGTACAGTAAATTGACTTTTACAAGGCTCCCAAGGTTTATGATATGCCATGCTACAGCATGGTTGTTTGCTCCATAGCTGTCCTCTTGTATCGACTCTTGGAGCCAGAATCCTCTAAATGAGAACATCACTTAGCTTCACTGCTACAAAACTCAAGGGGATAGTTCTCTATCCAGGATCTGGATCACAACACAGATCAAATGGAAGGTTTCTTATTTGTGAGACTAATAGAGAAAATAATAGCACAGCTTTTACTGATATAGTATCTCATCAAAATTCCAATAGTGTTTGGAAAAATCAGATAAATTGACATTTTTTTTTCAATTATTTTTTTTCCACCATCATGTTTTGCAATAAAAGGTCACAGACCATTTGTTCTTTTGATGTTGATCCAAACAGGTGGCAGGGGAGTTTCTGCATTCATGTGTGTGTGCATTTTTTTTTTTTTTTTGTTTCCTCACTGACAAGTTGAAGCACCATAGCGATGAATCAGATGTATCACTTTCTGTCAGCGTTGCTCGGACAGGTCCCAGGTGTCAAGGGAGCTGCCAGCAGGGTCTTTGGCCCTGGTTATGGAGCGAGGATTTAAACCCTCCCATATCAGCAGCCACGTTGTCACGTGGCCTCGTGAAGATGGGAATGAAAGTCATAAAACAAACCAGATCCATTACTTTTTCCCTCAAGTGCAACCTTTAAATTCCCATCAACTGTAAAAACGATTCGTAGGTCAACGTAAACTTTTTTTTTAAAGCAGATAAAGAAAAAGGATTTGACGTTTTGTTATTTTACACTCAAAAACTTAACCACAAATAATTGTTTGTTCTCAATAACTATACAGAGTTTTGCTTTATTTATAATTCAAAATTGCTTTCATAGTCTGTACAGTTTGCTATTATATATATTGTGTTTTTATCTAACAGAGAAATGTTTCTGTAAAGTTGTGAAAGATGGAAGCAATGTTGTACATTGAAAATTAAATAAAAAAGTCATTTTTTTCAGTATAAAATACAAATCTCAGCTTCAGCTGTTCAAGAGTGTGTCCAGAGGGGGGCCCAGAGGGGCATGGGGCCACCCTTCCAATTAAACTGGCCACCCCCCAACCAGAGAAAATCAAATTCCACCAAACATAAAATGTAAGATCACGTCGTCACAGTGAAGCTCAGATGTCAGAGTGTAAGTGAATGCAGCACCTGCTGCTCTACACATGGTATTTAACCTCAAATCCTACTTTTAAGATGAATATTGAGGCCATATAAAATATAATAATGATCCAGGGTTATTAACTTTAACTAGTATAACAATTTCTGCACAATCAGATATTATATTAGTTTTTGCCCAAACATTTTTTTTTTTTTACACTTTATCAGAGAAAATGCGATGCAAATCTTGCTCTCCTTGAATGTTGAATAAGCACTGATTAAGCTTTTAATTAGACGTTTGTCTTTTTTTAAGGAAATGTCTCAAAACTTTACATTGTCATGGTTAAAAGCTCCTAATAATGGTTAAAAGCTCATTTGGCTGATCACTCAATACTTTTTCAATAATCAAAGATAATGATTGTGCTAGAAAAAATTTTGATTTCGTTTTGGTTTTTAGTCGCCACTGAATTTAAAATAAACAGTTTCTAATTTTGTTGAAACCAAAATTATTAAACCTTTTTTTTTAAATCTGTGCCCCCAACCAATTTTATGGACATTTTAGATGTTTAGACATCTTTTTAACCCAGAAATGAACAGGGGAGAATTCATCTACCAACTAACCCTTAATCACTTGAAGGACTAGGAACTTGAAGAGATGAAAGGTACTTGTGTGGTTATACAGTGATGTTGAAATATAACACATTTGTATGTGATTAAAGCCTAAATATTAGGTACAAACTTCACTTCAAGGTTAAGAATCCAACTGATTTTTTTTTGTTTTGTTTTAAGACATGCACCTGTTCTAACTCTGCTCCTGTATTCTTTCATACTCTTTTGAACAGAGAATCTGCTAAAATATTAAGATAGAGTGAAATCTCCTGACTTAATTAGGCAAAGTAAGAATTGCCTGCCATAAATAATGAATCTGAGGGATTTATCCAAACCGCATGGCTTTTTATTAGCAGACATACCATACATATTCTCTCTGCAGAGAAGGATATGTAATTGATCTGACTTGACTTGGGAAATTGAGGGGAAAAAGGGACAGTCTGACTGCTTCTATTAGTCCGGTTTTGGTGCAGTTCCTAGCATGTACTAACCCCCCCCCCCCCTCACCCCCTCCCCTCTAAATGAGATTATATGTGTATGAAACAGGAGGTAGAGCACTCACCGACTATCCATCAAAGCCTGGGGGGACATGTGTGAAAGTTTGTGCTTGTGTTCTCAGCAGGCGAGCTCACTGTGTCGATGCACATGTGGAAGCTGTGTGATGAAATGTGTGGGTGTACAGTACCAGTCTGTGTGTGTGTGTGTGTGTGTGTTTGTGTATCCTGTGAGGGCTGGAGATGAGAGTAAACTGGGAGGTGGCTGCAGGCTGGGGGGGGGGGGTCTGTAGTTCAGCCTCTCCATCATCATGCTGCGTGCCAGGCACACGAGCAGCGACATGCCTGAGAGGGTTTCAATATCCTGTGTGTGTGTGTGTGTGGTGTGTGTTTGTTTACTCAAGGAATGCAGTTCATTGTATTTGTCTGAGTGTCTGGTTATTACATATCTACTCTACACACATGCATAATGAGGCAGAGGGAGCCCGTGGGCTCGACCAGGACTTTATTTTTTTTTTTTAACTCTCACTAGGCTCAGGAACTTGATGATGTTCCTTTTCTTGATTGGAACTTGAGAGTCTGCCCTTACTGAGCTGCTGGACAATGCAGCAATGCTCACGTTCCACCCCGTATTAAACTGCAGATGTGTGCGAAAGAGCAGAAAATTCATTAGCAAAGCAGTGGCAGGGGCAGCAGAAGGCCCCATATCGATGAGGCCTAACCTGGCACAGAGCAGGCTATTAGCCAGCCCCGATAAATCTTGTCAGAGCCAGGAAGAATCTGCCTGCCTGCTGAAGAATGAAGGTCACGGGGCAGCTGGAGTTACGACAGGCCTCGCAAGGTGGCTGCTATCAAATCACATGAAATATGAAGTCCAGCTGTTTTTTTTTTTTCCTTCTAATTTTCAATTAGCTTCTCTGCTATCAGCTTCTGCGCTCTCTTTGAATGCTTCACATATTATTACATAAAATCCAAACAGAAACAGATCTTTTAAAATTTCTTCACATTTTTGGTGAATTTTAAATGTATTTTTGACTCAGCAGATAAGGTATAGATTAGGCATAAACTATGTTGAGAAGCATTGTTGCTGTAATTTTTCACAAACAAATCAGTGCTTCCACTCTTGAATGTTAGAATTTGAGGACCTGCTGTTTTGCTCATAACTTTAGTTTGGATTCTGTTTAGAACAAGTTTTCATTATATTCCGTGTATTGCTGCAGAAAACTGTTACATCCCCCACATGGAAGCCCACGTTCCTCAACTTTTAAAGCTATTCTTTTTAAAGATTTCTGTTAAAAGGGTCAGTATCAGTTACCTGTCGTAGATAGCTCTTTAAACAACCAATGATTCTAAGCTAATGATTGGTCCAAGTGGGACCAACGTATTCCCGCCATCATATAAAAACCTATTCTCAAAAACATTATGGTTCATGTAGACACACTTTTTAAAACCTTTACACCCCTTTCAGTTGGACAGTAAATGAATATTTATGTTGAACGTTGGGGTTATAAGCTAATACAAAAAGCAGCAACAGCTAGCTTACTTTTCTGAATCAGCCTGGGGAATGTCCACCAAGAATATCATGATATTTCTGTTGGAATAACCCAATAATATAAAAACTGATGGCTATGCAAAAAGTATTTACATGAACTACAATTAAAAACTTCTAGATTCGAGTCATTTGAGTTTGGCAGCAAACCACGTCTTAGCCTTTCTGACATTAGCCGTTAGCTCGTTAATTCTGTTTCCTCAAACGCAGTTATCTACGACAGCTTGTCTAACTAGCCAAAGAACTGAACTAGAAGTCTGATTACATGTTGTAAAAAAGTATTTCACAATGACCTGATAAATGGAGGCACTTAATATAAAATATATGGAGGTGTGATATAGTAATTTCACTGTAAAGGTTATTGTATGTTGTCTGGCACTAGATAGCTTCGTATTCCCTGTTCCCATTTCATTCAGCACCTGTTCGACACTGCTGTATAAAATGGCCATGACTGTAATACTGGCTTTAGTCAGACAAATTCTTCTGTGGATTGAGGAGCTTCAGACATTTAATATGGTCTCATGTATTGATCTGCGGCACCTTGCCCTATAGCCTGTTTATTATCTAGCTTAAGTTTCACCTTTTACTACTTTTTTTTTTCCCTCACTCGAGCTCATGAGACTGAGTCCTCCGAGTTATTTCTCCATCTCACTTAACTGCAACGGCGTTCTCTGTAACAACTACAAACAGTCAATCAAACCAGCCTCTGGTGAAGAACCGGTGGTCGATTTGATTTGGGAATAAACAGGTGAATTCTTGAATAATAACGTTTTCTGATCTGTGGCTTTTGCTCGGTTTTGCTTCACTTGTGGAGGGAAACCAACAAGAGTTTTTAATCAAGACTTTAAAAAAACCTGGTCTTTGACATGGTTCATTTACTCTGAGTTGCGCCAACGCTACACTTGGGACACAATAGCCAATTGTAAATTACAGAGTGAATTCAGTGGTGAGAAGTGCCTCGAGGTGGGGTGGTGTTAGGGATGGGAGGGGGGTGCTGAGCCACAGAGGCGTGGAAAATAGGGAATGTTGTTACGTTTGTTGCTGCTTGCTTCCAGCTTGATGAGGTCTGGGATTGGAGGAGAGGCAGGGGTATCAATCAAATTGACATGTCTGGAGGCGGTAAAATGATTAGAATAATGGTAAACAAAACCGCTTAAACATGACGAGGTTTTTTTTTTCTTATAGTCTACCTCAGCTTTATTCCAAACCCAGCCGTTGCTTAATAAGTTTCAATTAACGTCAGATTCATCACTTTTAATCTGCCTGTAATGATATATTAATAACAGTCTTCAGTGGAAGGCGGTGGAGTGCTGACAACATGAGTGCATAAAGGAAGCCAGTAACACAGCTGAAGAGCTCTTATGAACCGGTGATGAGGAGGGGAGGGAGTGCTTGGTGTGACTGTGACGAGCGGCAAAGTGCCCCACATATGGGTGACATTTACGAGTGTTTTCATAGGGGGGGGGGCTCCCTGGCTGGACTGCGAGTGGTGCCGGTTACTTTATGTTTAATCGCCGTCAGAACTCTGCGACGGCTGCTGAAAGATGTTTGAGCAACGCAGATTACTTTTCCCCCGTGAAGCCAATTGCAGGCGATCGTTTGATGTCTAAGCAAATGTGTTTAACATTCATAACCGCTCTTGCCTTCTTTGCCTTCCTCTGCACATTTGAAAGATTTACGTCTGGGGTGTGTGTGTATGTGTGTGTGTGCGCGCCTTGTACTCTTTTGAATCACTTTGAATGAAGCTATTCTTTGCCGTGGCAGCCTCTTCTACCCAGTGAATTGGGAACATGACATGACAATCGGAGACCTTGTAATTTATGTTTAAAATGCCACCGCTATCTGTGCCAGAGTGATTTTGTTTGAACCAGCTAAGGTCCTCAGCTGCTCTTTAAAACGTATGCTTGTGTTTGCTCAGGATTCCTTGGTGGGCTATCCATTGTTACTGTGACGATATACCTCGAAGAGCCTCTGCAACTCCTCTCACGGCCTCAAACTTGATGATATCTTTAAACGTTTCCTTTTATTGTGCTTGTATGCTGTAATTCAGACACCTCTGACCCAAAAGGGTGCTTATGATTGACAGCTTGCCCCCAAAAAAGGTCATTGTATCATAACAGCACTGGCTCAGAGTCGGTTTAGGCATAAAAACTGTTTTGATAAAGCCATCTGGGCTAGCAGGGAGCATTTCAATGATAAAAGCCCCGTTAACACTAAATTGGCAGGAGTTTTTGCTTTTACCACAGTGGACTCGGCTCTTCCTTGTGGCACAGCTCCTCAAGGATCCTTCGGGATTTTCTGCCCTTTACCTTTTAGACTTTTTAAGTTTAAATTAGGAAGCAAGAAAAGATCAATGAGCATTCTTGCCTAGCATCAAGCAGGTCTTGGGTTTGACTCCCAGCGAGGAGTGTTTAAGTTCTCTTTGTGTGCTCTGGTTTTCTCCCACAGACCAACATACATGTTAAGTTAATTAGAAATTCTTAACAGGCTCTAAGTGTGAGTGTGTTTAAATGGTTGTTCGTCTTTATGTGGCCCTGTGATGAACTTGCAACCTATTAATAATGTTTCCTGCCTCTCGCCCAGTGACTGGTGGCTATCATAATATGACTCTGGAACAGATATAAGCAGATTTAAAAGCAGAATGGTTGAATTGAGAAGAACCAGTGTATGTAGATCAGCAGTTTTCTGTTTTGTATGACTCTTTTCATGCATTGGAAAAAGTGCAAAGGGTCATGGTTCTTGTTTAAAAAGACTTGGTGTCCACCGTCTGTCTGAGCAAAGCATCATGTGGCTAAACAAAATTAGTTGAAAGGTTTTAGACAGACATTAAGAAAAGACTTCGTTTGGAAAGTCAAAACACTCGTTGATGTGTTACATTCAAATCAAATGTTTTCACCCATCACAGGAAGCTAGTGCTTATCTCCATAAGTCGTTTGGTGATAGACGGGATCCTGGACAGGTCGCCAGTTCATCACAGTCTATCGTTTTCAGTCCCCCAAAACTATAAAACAGCATTAAATCTTAAAGGTTGTCTGGATTTCCTCTCGTCTCAGAGGAGAGACCGACAGCTAGAAAGCAACAAAGTCATTGAGACAGATTAAAGTGGAAAGGATCAAAAGGGAAGAATGTAGAATACAGACTGTAACTGAATGTCCAACATTTCTGTGAGTGTGAAGAATCAAGGAAAAAAAATGTATAAAAGAGGAAGGTATCGTGGTTTTACAGGAAACAAATTTTCCCACAGAATTAGAAACTAGGAGCTGGAACGGCGGGAGGGAACTGCAAGAGGCGCCCCAATGTGTGTGCATGCAGAACTAAACTAACACTTTACGTTAATGACTCTCGGTAAACATGCAGCCAAATAAAGTAGGACTTTGCCTGCACGGCGATGTGAATATTTTTGATTAGACAATAATGTAAAAAAAAAAAAGAAAAAAGCTTGCAGTGTTTTTAACATGTTTGCTCAAGTTTCACATAGATAATAAACAGTCATCTGCAAATTTACATATCCAAATTTTGACAAATGAAAGAAGCCTATGGACATAAACTGGGTTTAGAAAACTGCCTTCAGAAACGCAGCGGGGCTTCTGTTTGATTACTAGCCTCGGTGTCTCTGCCGACGCTTTGTCAGACCTCATAATGAGCACAGTGGGCAGAGAGCGGTGTGTATTTTTGTGAGGAAAAAGGGATGAAACCACAGAGAAAGGTTTACATTCAGGTGTCTTTGCATCGTTTCCCTGCCGGTCTTCAGTGGTCTGTTCTGATCTTTCATGTGTAGGTGAGACTCTTGTCAGAGTGCAAGATGTTTTCATCAACAACCAGGAGTTATAAAGAGTCTGAGAGAAAATTGCAGTGGATTGCTAACTTCAACCTGTCATCACAGAGAAGTGAAGGAATGTTGTTTTGGGAGGAGGTTCGATTCATATCTATGTGTATACATGCAAGCTTCCAGTGTGATCTGAGAGTGATGCATCATGGGGGTACGGGAGGGGGGGTAACGGACGACACGACCTCACGTGTTTACCTTACATATGCACAGTTACAGCAGTGGTGACAGCATCAGAAAGAGACCCTTTGTGCGCGCACAAGCTGATACACCAAAAAGGAGTGACAGGCTTGAAAAATTGGCAAACAGTGTTAGCTGGAAGGTTTCCTCGGGGCTTGGGTACCTTTTTGAAATCATGTGCGAACGCAGAGGACTGTGAATGAAAAATAGCTGTGTGATCCTGCAATGATGCTCCTGTCAAGAATGCCTGATTTTTGTTTTGTGTGTGTGTGTGTGTTTCTCTTTTCTTCCCTCCCACAGTTTGCTGTCATCTTCATCTGCCCCTCAAAGCGCTCGCCTTTTTTTCTCTCCTTTCTCTCTGCTTCTCATCATCTCCATTTTAACACTTCATTCTCTCAGCGACGTACCCTCCTCCACCTCTCCTCATGTGTCACCCCCCCAACACACACACACACACACACACACACACACACACACACACACACTCTGTTTCTCCAGCTTAGCGGACGTGGTTATTTAAGGCTTAGGATCTATAAAACCCGCCTTAGGTGTGTTTGCTTTTGTTGCATTCCCAAAATGCTGCATTGAGTGCCACATTGTTAGCTGCTGATCCCGGTTCAGCCGCTGCCCGTCAGAGGACAGTTTCATGTGGTTTAGTTGCAA
The DNA here is from genome assembly GCA_006937955.1 of Pachypanchax playfairii. NCBI lineage: Eukaryota > Metazoa > Chordata > Actinopteri > Cyprinodontiformes > Aplocheilidae > Pachypanchax > Pachypanchax playfairii. The sequence continues at coordinate 8,262,983 of SSNP01000006.1, forward strand.
GTTGAGACTGAATTTGGGGGGGGGCTTCGAGATCCAATCAGCATGTTTTGAGTAGCTGAGCTGCCACTTAGTTGGAAAAGACATGGCTCAGATTCCTGCAGCTGCTGACATGAACTTAGTCTCGAGCTAAGAAACACAGACTTTATGTGCTGATCTGAGGTCAGTAGAAGCGCCGTCCCTCCGACCCTTTAACATTCTATACTTAGTTTCTATGTTTCAGGTGGTAAAGGTGAAATCTGTCTATTACTTTGTTATGTAGTCCTACTTCATTATGTTATGAAACTCACATGTTCCTGCAAACTCATGAACTGTATGTAGAACTTCTCAGAAGTTCTTAGATTTATTTATTTATTTGTTTGTTTACTTATTTTCTTGGGAATTGCGCAGAGATGTGTAAATTATACTAATTAGTCTCTTTCGCTAATTTAAGTCTAATTATTTCATTTTATATAATAATATTGATTCATTTTACTAATTTGATTTGATTTGAAATTATTTGTATTTATTCATTCAGTTCTCACTTTAAAAGTTTTAAACATTTATAAAACTTGCTTTATTTCCATTTTTTTCAATGTCCCTGTACTGATTTACTTTGGTGCATTGGATTTTTATAAATTTATTTATTTATTTTGACTTTAGACACAACTTAGTTGAAAGGAACAAGACCTTAACAGGTGCTAGATGATTTTAATAGACAGCTGGTATTATTTTATGTTTATCTTAACATGTAATTGTTTTAAAAAAAAACAATAGCGTAATGTTTCTTGTTCGCTAAACCCAAACAAATCTTATCTTTGTTTTGATGTGTGAGATAACTTCTGTTTATTTAGCTTTTTGTTGCTTCTCTTTGTTCAAAACAAACTCTAGTCTTGTTTTGTTTATATAGGAGAAAAATATTTGACGTAAACCGAGATCTGAACAAAAGTTACGTACATATAAGAAAACAAATCCAACATCCTTTTACTCACAGTATTAGAAACACACTATATATAAGTGTGTGTGTGTGCGCGCTGGGAGCTGTTTGAACCAATTAGTTACTTCTTCCTCTCCGGAATACACTTTTTCTTTGCCTGACTGCGACTCAAACCAAAGAGCGTCGCAGCAGGATTCCTCCTGCTCAACATCTGTCCCAGATTGCTGCAGCCTTCCTAATTAAACCCTGTTTACCTCAACATTCTTAAAGCCGACTACCGACTAGTTATTAAGCACAAGCTCCTCAAAGCCTTGTTTAAATCTCCCAAGCTCCGTGATGATGGTGATGATGATGATGAGTGTGTGTTTGTTGTCGTGAGCAAAAATTACGAATTCCACAGGAAAGCTAACAAGAGCCTTTCCCCTGGAGCCTCCCCACTTTGCATCCATGTCTAGCCTTCATGTCTCCACCAGAAAGTGTCGGGTCTTTCACACTGAAGAAGAAAAGAAATCTTTAATTACTCCTCTGAATAGTACTTAAATATTATTTTGCTAGATTCAGTGGGAGGAACTGAAGTATAAAATCAGGATAAAAAAAGGGGAAATTGAGAACTTCAGGCAGTTTCTAGTTGTACATTTTTAATGTTGATTGCACTTCTTCTTAATTAAATCCATGCATCAGAATAATGTTAAAAACCTTCTACAAGATTTTGAAGGAAGAAGCGAATTTTCATCCATAAAGATGATTAAGAGAGCGTGTTTATGTCTTTTCGACAGGGTCAAACCGAGTCTTGGATTGTTAAAAACTTCGGTACGTTCAATTTCCAATAGTTTTACTTGTAAGAAATCTATTTGTTCAAATGGGGTGATCGTCACTTTAGAAAGAAGGTTTAATGATCTTAAATCTCCGAGGTTTCTCTCTCTTACTCACACACACACAAATACACACATTCACACACAATGTATTATCCTGGGCAGCAGCCTGATTCAATTAGGAGGAGGTGAGGAGTACCGAGATGAGGGTCACGCTTGCCACTGCAGCCCAAATGGAGATGCTTCCTGGGAGACGCGGCTCGTCTCTAAATTTGGCTGCTCCTGGGTCATTGTTTTCATTCCAGCCCAGAAAGGCTTCAGGCCTTGCTGTGACTCTGGCTATCGATACATCTTTAATATACATTTCATTTAAAAGAAAAAACTCCCTTAATAATGTTGGGGACACTGCTGCGAGATGAGGTCTTCTCACCGACGCTGCAGTCTGGCTTGAATCTGCTGTTTCTCAGCTTCAATTTCAGAGCCTGAAACAGTGTGTTGATATCTTGCACCCACCCAAAGATTCTGGGTTTGAAGGGCTATTTTTAAAAAGAATGTTGTATTAAGAAAAAAAACTAATATGAACAAGAGCCAAAGAGCAGCCTCGACTTCTCATCATCAACCCCTGAAGGTTTAAAACGAGCCACGAAGAAGAAAAGATATTAAGTATAGATTTCTGTTGAACTGTTGGTCCTGTCGTCGGGGCTGAAATCTAATCAAATGGCAGATAAACAGCTGGCCTTTGAGTTTGCATGTTATTCAGACTAACACCGGTCCAGATATCTAATGGAGGGTGTTCAGAAGGAGCACCTGCTTGTGCTTCATCACCCTGTCTGGATTGCTGTTCCTGGAACCTCTCAGCTCCAGGTCGACAGGATGTAAAACGGTCCTTCACCAAAACTTAAACACTCACGTAACACGCATTCCACAGCCGTTAAATCTGCTTGCGTTCAGAGGTTTTTACATCTCCTTTCAGCTTTCTGTAGCTTTATTTTGTTTCAGGGATTCTCAATTTCATTTTTCAGGTATTTTATTTCACTTCGATTCGTTTGGAGTTGAGCTTTGCAGCTAAGCTTAGCATTTTTTTTTTTTTTTACTGGGCTGTTTTCACTAAATTTCAGAGAGGATGTGGTTTTAATAAACAATCACTCAAGCCAGGAACATTTCCAGGCGGACCAGCTGAGCTGCGGTAGTTTAACTCGACTCTTACAAGACGGAGTATAAAAGAGAATATCTGAAGATGGGAAGGTAGAACCAGCATCAGAAAACACGCTAAATGATGGTATGCTATAAAAAAAAAAAAAAAAAAACAACACATGAACTGCACATGTGGATGATTTCATGTCAAAAGAACATGTAACATTTGTGAAACATGTGATGTATGCATTATGGACATGTGAAACACATGTTTGGAACATTTTCATGGTATAATGTGTAACTTCCTGCGACAGAACCTTGGAATTACATGTGAAATGTGTTTTGCACATGTTTTTTTGTCGGTATAACATTTGAAACCTAAAGTTTACATATAAATCTCTTGGTATAATCAGTTTAGAAACTTAAAAAATGTGTTTTGCACATGAGATATTGTCATGATATAATGTGCAAAACACATTTTTGATGTTTCTAAACTGATTATACCAAGAGATTTATATGTAAACTGTAGGTTTCACATGTTATACTGACAAAAAACATGTGCAACCTAAAGTTTACATATAAATCTCTTGGTATAATCAGTATACAAACTTAAAAAATGTGTTTTGCAGATTATATATTGTCATGATATAATGTAGTTTTTACTTGTTCTAACATTTTCAACACCTTGTTCACTTTGCTGTAAAAGTTTCCACGTATTCTCAACGCGGCACGTCTACACATTTTACGTGACGTGCGAACAATGTGTAAAGTTTTATGGACAGTTAGTCAAAGGAAAAAAAAAAAGGCATATTTTTCCCGCTTCTTGGATATTTCAGCCTCTTCGTGGGTTTTCACCTCTGCTGAGGGTAATTCGTATCAAAGCACGGAGACAAAGGCCTTTGAACGCCGAGGGATGCCTCCTGAGTCTCTGCTCCTTTCAGGATGAACAAAACAAAAGACATCCGCATCGCCCCGCAGGATTTACCGTCTCATCCTCTCCGCGGCCACGTCTACATTTATTAATAGCAAATCTTGTAGGTTGTGATGGATACGGTTAACGCCGTGTGAAGTCAAGTTTGGTGAAAATCGTGTGCGAGGCATCTTCCCCTCAGGGGAGAAGGGAAAGACTAAGAGAAGCAAAAAAAAAAAGGAATCAACAGAGAGAGAGAAAAAACCTAAACAAGTCTTTCTTGTTTTTTTTTTGTTGTTTTTTTTAACTCAGTGATCACTAATTACAGACTGACGAGGCGGCTGTTAAAAAAAAGTACAAATAAAGGGGGGGAAACATGAATAAAAGCATTAAATACCCAACGTAATTACATTTATTGTGATAAGTTGGAACAAACACACTCCTCTCATCCTCCAGGGACTTCTGTGGGAGTATATGGCTGGAATCAAATCTCTTTGAGTTTGTTAAACAAACTGTGATGCCTGAGTAATAAGCTATAGGTCTTTGAAGTAATGAATTCTGTTAAAGTCGTGGGGGAGTTTTCAGCAATTTCCACACCCCACTCGAAGGGGTATTAGCGTGCAATTTGGGAGCGACACACCGTTGAAGAGGGTGAGAATAAACAAGTGCTTTCATGTTGACAGAAGGTACCGACGAGCACACAGGTGCCGTATAGGCTGAGCAGGCTGGAAGATCGTGGCTCCTTAGCACGCTCGGCTTAACGGAAAGGGAGAAAGACGACTCGCGTCCTTGTGTTTTGCCTTTGCTTTGAGGCCTCCAGGCAGATTGTGGTTGCAACAGTTATGGTCGAATTCGGATTAGTGACACTAACAAACTGGATTCTTGTGTGAGCAGGAAAGTAGTGCCAAGTTTCTGTGTTTTTTTTTTTTTTTCTTAGCTTGTGTAGGACATGATCAAAGGTGGAGAGACCTGTTTTTGTTGATTGTGTTTGCGAGGGTGCGCCCGTCCTCTTCTGTCAACATGAAATCTAACAGCTGCTTCTGTTTCTCTTGTTTAGTCTGAAAGCATGTGCGTCGTTGGCGCTAGTAATAACCCCCCCCTTCTCAACAGTCATCTCCAGCGACTCTATGCAAAGTATGTTGGTATGTTGTTTTGTTGCATACAACCTGAGGAACATTCCTTATAATGAGTGCAAAAAGGTCACAGTACAAAGTTCTGTCATTTCTGAAATACAGAGATTCTTCCTCCTGAGCTGAGATTCATAGACTGTTTTAATTTACCGTATTCGAGAAACGGTGATCTTCAACTCCATCTTTGGACTCGTGTCTTTCTCTCTTCTTGTTTTTTTAAATTTTTTTTATTAGATTTATGCACAGTTACAAGAGGATGATACTGTAAGCAGAGGCCAACATCCTCTGTGATTCTTCATATATCTTGAGCTCACGGGAACTGCGTCTGTTGCTACACCCCCCACCCCCACCCCCACCCCCACCCTCGTCATTAAACGCCTCTGGCGATTTTCTCCTCATGAAAGCTGTTTCTTGTCTTCCACTTAGGCTCCAACATCTCATTTTGGCAGAGAACACGTTGGATCGCCTCAGAAAAGTCCAAATTAGGTGTTTTCTGCAACAAACACCATTTTCCCCCCCCTCTCTCTCTCTCCATTCCTTGCTGCCCCTCATTTTTCAAAATCAGCATGCTCTATTAAAACAAAGCCCAAAAAATAGGGGGGAGTTGCAAGCGATGGAGCAAACCTTGGAAATTCATTAGTCAGTGTTGTTGATTTTTTTTCTTTCTTTACAAATTAAACATTAACTTCTCCCTATTTTTCCCCTCCTTCTTCTTCTTCTTCTGCTTCTTCTCAGCGACTCGCATGAGACACGGTTGCCCGGGTGTTGTTTGCAGCGGTTTCATTCGCCTGGGATAATGAGAAAATTCTGCATATCAATATTAGCCAAGGAAATCTCATATTCATACTTGGATGAGGTTGGTTAATTTGAATTTATACCACAGAGGCGACTTTTTTTCTAAAAAGGCAGTCAGAATAAGAAAAGAAGAAGAAGAAGGGCACGGCCCGGTTAACATCTTTATGAACGGACTCTGTGGTTGATACCTGTTTGGTCAATGTCAACAAGTTATTTCAAGATTTTTAACTAGATTTGGAGTATAAAGGTGTGGAATCAGGTTATAAGAGTAGGGTAGAGGTCTTGTCTTTTTCTCTGCTGTGGAGCCGTTCTCAGTGGAGGAAAAACCTCTACAACAGCTTTTTATGGTTGGTCTGAAGCCTGAAGTTACCAACATTACCCAAAGTACCTCAAACGCTGTCTGTTTTCAGCTTTTTTGCACTGCTTTTAGTCTTTAGTTTTATCTCAGTGTGATTCCTGACGTGGTAAAATGATGTAATGCAAGTGTAAGTCTTAGCCTTGAGGTTGGGTAGAGCCAAAACACATTGGGAGTTTATTAAAAAAAAAAAAATCATGTGAATTACAAATGAGGAAGTAAACAAGTAAAAAAAAAAAAAAACAGAATTATGCAGTAGCGTCTCGTTGGAATGCTTTAGGAGGCTTTCAGAACCTATTAGAGAAGTGAAATATGTTGCACTTAGATATTACTGACACTTCTAACCAACTCGACTCATTAATTATTGCTATACTAACTCAAGAACATACTGCACTTTGCTGTAGATTGCAATACTAGTAGAATTAATTTCCCAAAATGTTGATGAAGATAAATAAAGAAAAGGAAGTAGCAGTAACATTGGCATCAATTATCCTTAGATGTGTTTAAAGGTATAATATGTAGAATTTTAAATATTATGCTTTTAAAAATAAAGTAATACCATAATTAGAGAACTAATCATGTTGTTTGCCACACTTCCATATGTGATTAATTTTTACTCTAAAAAGCTGTTAATCGTCTTTTTTGACAGTGCGAGAAACTTTTTTCCACAACTAGAGGGAGTATAAGTGAGGTTTTGGCAGAGCTCCTAATCTGCTCATTTACTTCCAATGTTTAGCGCATAAGTTACTACACAGCTAATTAACAATATTCTTGTTATCCGTTACTCGACGGTTCACTTGAAGTTGAAAAGCTTGACATTGAATCTCTTGAATGCTGCCGCTCTGTGTGATGGAGCGAGGGATAATACTCATTTTTGCCCCCCTGTGGTGGTTAGTGGAAGTGACTGGGTTGTGATTTTGCTCATTACTGTCACCTGGTGTTGGAAATAAAATCCATTATTTTCTACATAGTATACATTTAATGAGTCATTAAATATAGATTCTGTTAGGTTGCATGATCTTTCTGCGTGAAGTTTTTATTTTCTCCTCATGCATCTGTAGATTTCTTCCAGGTTGGACCCAAAGTACAAAAAGGTTAATGGTTGGTCAATCGGAGTATGTGCTACACCCTTTGATGTGAGTGCATACATAAATGCTTGTTTGACACTGTGGTCCTGTGATGGACTAGTGACCTGCAGTGGACCCTACCCTAAGGCACCAGCTGACCCTCAACAGGATTAAGTGGGTACAGACAGCAGATAGATGTATGTATGGATGGAGGGTTTCTGATTGGGGTTTAAATGAAAGGTCGTGTGAGTAGTAATGCACCACAAAGTTTTGTCTTCCCCCAAAAACCAGGAAAATCTGAGCCCATTGGTCAGATATCGCTTTCACCTCATTACCTAAGGTAACCGACTACATTAAGGTACCTCTGCATGCAGAAAACGTGTTGCCTCAGCATTTTAATGCAAGAGGGCCCTTTTTAATGAGGCAAGTTTTTAATCTTTGGTACATTATTCAATTAGATGAGTTTAAAGTAGGTTCTGCCATAAAAATCCCCCCAGCACTGGACTCTCACTGCCAGGCAGCTGCGGCATCACATATAGTTTATGAGAGAGAGACAGAGAGAAGTAAAGAAGAGGTGGAGAGAGAAGGAACGGTAGATGCAGATACACAACATAGATAAGCAATGCAACAAACACCAAATATTGGTTGTACGTTTTGATCCCGGCCAAATTATTAACGTAAGAGAAACTACACACCAAAGCTACAGCCTTGCCAGTAGCAGAAGCACCAAGCGGAATATGAAAGCGGAATGATAATATAGTATTTTGGCTCGATCGGGGGGGCATGCATAACTCTAATGACAGTTGCTGAATTGCAAATATCCTTGAAGACATGTTCTTGCTTTGGTGGCTTATTAGCTGGACTATTTAGCATTTCAGCTCTTGTTCATGGTATAAAAAGTGAAATGGTGAATAATTGTCTCAGGGTTTGTTGTGTTTTTCGCAGAAAGCTTTAAAACCATCACGACGGCTGTTTGAGCTTGAGTTATAAGGTATAATTGGAAAATTGAAACACGGTGGCTTTTATGTTTTTATGTTTGCCAAACAATATTTGGCTTCGGTAGAGGAACAATACACCAGGTATTGCAGGTATGCAAACATACTCACATAATAACATTTCTTTTCTCATTGGTTTCTTTACACTTTGAAGCTGAGCTCAGTTTTCTAAGTCCTTGACCAACTGAGCTCTGATTGATGCCTGCAGAATAATTAAATACAGTCTTTTTTTTCTGGATCAATGCATAAACACCCTCATGGTTGCACATAAATCATGAACACATACAGTAAGACTGACCCAAACCTTGTCTTTGGAAAGGGATGTTAAAAAAATACGAGAAGATTTGCCTCACTTAGCAGCAGCCAGTTGGTTTCTGTTTGGTGAGATTTGGTACGATTCCTTCCCCAAACAATAACCTGGAAGAAGCAAAAAGCTGGGACACAGTCTGGCTCGGCGGCCAGAGTGGGATAAGAATACAAATGCCCGTTTTGTATGTGGGAGAGAAAAGCGAGGCAGGCTGGGATTGCACAGAAAGTCCTTCAAATCCTCTGAGGCGCTAGGGGCCGTCATGTGCCGAGCGGTAAATTGATCATGACATAGCACTGCGCAAAAAAAAGAGGAGAAGATAAAAAATAAAAAACTCAAAATGTACGAGTGTGTCGGAGGCACAAAAGACGAAGCTGCGGATGCAGGGCTAGAGAGAAAAGGGAACACACACAGACCTCGTCATTTCAGCATCTGCGGGAGCTTATGTATGGCTTTCTTTAAATTGGCACGCATCTAAACCTTCACGTATGCTAAAACGCCACCGTATGCCATATACAGATACAAAAAAAACCCTTCCACGTCTTCTTGAGAGCTGTGCTGTCACGTCACCTTTTCTTACAAGTGAATACGCCGGTAGCCGCAACTAAGTCTGTGCACACGGAATCAGCGACACACACTTTGATACTGAATTGCCACATTTTCTAGGTTAAACACAATCTTTCTTTGAAGTGCTATCCCAGAGCATGCTAGTATCACGCTCGCTACCTTAAAATATTTAAAGTAGTGCCGCAAAGATATCTAAGAGCATCTCCTCTTACCTTTTTATCCCTATTTCAAATTGTCACACACATTCAGGAGAGTGACCAATGGTATGAACCTAGCAGAATTTAGTCATATACCCAAAGGAGCCTGAAGAGACTAAATCTTTCTGTGAAGTACAAGGTGTAGATGTCAGACGAGCTTAAACAATCTGCCCTTCTAAAAACGCCGCAGACGATGTCTGCATGCAACGCTGAAATATTCATGTTTCAGATGACAAGCTGCTTTGTTTTTGTTGAGTGAGAGCTAAGGCCTTGGCAAGATGGCAGTGGGTTTTATGTCAACACCGCCTCGTACAAGTTTGTTTTAATAGTTAATAAGGGACCTTGTTCTGGATGGAACCGATTGCTTTGTTTGGACTTGAGTGTCAAAACGATCCCAAGGATGTCTAAAGAAGATGAAGATTCGCTAGTCTCTACAAACTATTGTGTCGCTTGATTCTTTCTTTTTTTTCCTGTCAAATCTAGTCGGGTTCTATTTAGATGTTGATGGAAACAGACTTTATGAATGAAAATGAAGATGGCAGAACTTTTAGTTTAAACAGTCGACCATCGCTCGCCTACATGGCGTTGTATGAGTTCGTTTAAGCGTACTCAGGTCTTGTCCTACCAGTTTTTTTCATCCATACAACTCGACTGGCCCTTTGAAGTGGTGCATGCTCTCGGTAACCCCCCCTCCCCTTCTTTGATCTGCTGTCCTCAGCCTTCCTCAAACCTTTTAAGAAAGTGAATTCCTGCACATATCAAGCAAATTAAAGAACATGCCGAATGAATGGGGATAAATGGGACCATCACTATCATTGTTACTCTACCGGCAAGGAGAAGCACTCTTTGTAAGGGGCCCTGGAGTGGGTCGCGTCTTTTGATGGCAGATTTTTTTTGTCGCACAAGAGCCTCCTGCAGAGGTTTAGAGGGATTTGCTGGAACAGGTGCCCTTTGCAAAAAAAAAAAAAACCAATAAAATAAGTAGATAAAAAATAACAGAATGGAGAGTATTTCATTTTTCAATTTGTGCACAAACACAACTGAATTTATAGCACAAGAAATCGGAAACAAATTCTTCTTTTTTTGGGGGGAGAAGAAAAAAAAACATGACATATTTGAAAAAAGCAAGTGTAATGATGATGTTCAGAAAGAATTTGACTTGGGCTAAATTCCAAGAATCTTCCTGGACTAAGCAGCCTTGACATTAATTTTTAAAAGTTTTGACTTCTAGTGTCCACTATGTTGAAAATTGTCTATTTCATTGTGCCACGATTTGTTTTGCTTCGTTTCTGATTTGTTTGCCTCTTTAAATGAAGTTCCCGGGTCATCTTAACTATTTCTTATAATTCCACTAATGAAAACCTGTAAAAATGAACCTTTTCCTTCACAGATTCAATGAAACTAAAGTTACGTTTGCTAGCTTGTTTTCTTTTCTCCTCTTAAACTTTATTTCAGATGACAGAACGAGAGAAAATATTACCGTCCATCCTCAGGAAATAACCCATGTTGCTCCCTGTGAGTAGTTTGGGCCGCAGCAGAGAAGCTATTGATGAACCTTTATTACCTTTTTTCCTCCTTTTTACCACTTTGTCTTTTATGCGCCTGACAAATTTAAAAGTGCTGTTGAGTTTTATGTCCTCATTGACATCAGCATCACTTTAGAACTCCCCCGTTGAGGTGAAGCTACTTTGCACATTAGCTGATCTCTCTTTGCCCGAGGCTTCACATGACGTGTCCAGCATTTGTACGAAAAACAGTTTTGGTCAAACAAGTGTCCAAAGGAGGACTGGTGGAAGAACCTTCACCCTGGTTCATTCTTGTTCCTCGTTCTCTCCTCCCCTTTGTCTCCAGGCCAATTACTAATTCCCTTTTGAGAGACAATGACATTGAGTTTTGACAGTTGAAGGATATTTTTTTTATGTTGTCATTGAACTTTTTTTTTCTCCTCTCTTGTTTCATTTTTCCCCCCTCTGTCTGTTTTTGAAGGTCTTTAATCTCGGCTCAAAGACAGGTGGGATGGTTTTAGCCGAGCGCCGAATGAAAGCCCTCGGAACTGTAGTCGCCTCTTCGACCTCAGGTTCTCCTTCCTCGAGAGCGGGCCTTGTTACTGGTGAGGGGATGTAACCTCAGCGTGAGGCAGATCAAACGTTGTATGAAGTGCACGTGAGCGCACGCACGTGCGCAACAGCCAGAATCCCGGGGTAGTGTCAAAAACGGAGTAGAGAGTTGAAAAAGCTTCAACAAGGGTGTGTTTTAGGCAAGTTTTTTGGACTTCTCTGACAGAGCCAAAGTTTTAGCCGGGTGTGTGTGTGTTTGTGTGTGTGGGGGGGGGTCAGATTTCCCCTCAGCTGTCATTCTGTTTCAGTTTGTCTCCTGATAACTATCTGCAATTTACAGCTGAAAGGTCAAAGTCTGTGTGAGGAAAACAGAAGCTAATCCATCTGCTGAGGATAACCCTTTTATAATGGCACTTTGTGACAACTGTGGCAACATTCTGGGTTTGGAGATCTAATATTTGCAACAGGCTGTGTTATTGAAAATGAGATTTTCCGTTGTGGATAGAACAAAAAAAAAAAAAAAAAGAAAAAGAAGCCTCAGCAGACAATAAAACAGCTTATTTAGGCCATCCTCCTCCCGTATGGCTGTCTTGTACTTTTCATGCTGGAAACACAACTTCCAGACTTCCTGCTGTCCTTTTTTTTTGTTTTGTAGTTTGTTTTCTCTCCATTCAATCTTCCCTCAATCTGATGTTTCTGTCGCCGGCGCGAGAACAGGTCAAGGGCAGGAAAATGACAACAGTCACTCATTCTCTGCTGAGGAGTGCAGCATCAAGCAGGCGCATACACACACTCACACACACAAACCATGCTGATGGATGAAAGGTCTTATGTCAAGGGTGTAAACATGATTCATGGCTCCTTTGTGGTTACACACATACATGTACGTGTTCGTACATCAGAAACAAACTTTTTTTTCTCTCCTTTTTTGTCAGCGCATTTCCCTTATAATGTCGTATAGATTCCACCTCTGGCACTTCACCGGGAACAAAACCCAACACACTGTTTGACAGTCAACTAGAAGAAAGAAGAGGGGAGCATTCACCGCACTGCCTCCAGTCAGCCGAGGCAGGTGGAAGAAGGTTCAGGGAGGCGTGTTTATATCCAGAAACACACACAGTCATGCATACACACACACAGGAACAGATGTGAAAGGCCTCTGATAGTTTTATTTATGCCGCGCTGCCTTACACGCATCGAGTGAAGTGGCAAAGCTTCACTTTAACTGATGAAGGTTGCGTTTCTACCTTAAACAGACATACATCAATCTTCAGACAGTGGTGGAAAAACTAAGAGGGAGGAAAAGTCAGGCAAACGTGGGAAAGCAAAAGGATGAAATAAGAAAGATGAAGAAGATAAATGCAGATGTAAGAAGAAACAATGGGGGTCAAGTCTGAATCATTTAAATAAATGTTTGTTGGTACAGGTTGAAGGGGATCAGGTCTCTGAAAAAATCACAACAAATTGATGAGAATCTGAGGCCTGACTCGATTTAATACCCTCCTTATACCCTCGTCACCATCATGTCAGCATTCATAACAAATGACTGGGTAAATGGTTAGCTGTAGAAAACCATTTCACACACCTCAAGATTGTCTTTTTCGTTTAATTTTTTTTGAGGCATCAGCGAGTTAAAGGTTGAATATGGAACATGAACACCACAGCGACATCTAGTGTGTGGATGTTGTAGTTGCAACAACCGAACACGGTTTCCAGGTTGGTCATTTCCGTGTGCGTTTTGATGCAGTGAAATTTGTAAACTGACTCTGGTTTTTGATCTTCTCTGGCCGCTCCTCTTCTGAGAAGGATAATGAAATCTTTGGGACTCTGAAGCATCTGCTTGACTTAAAGACTCCGCCCTTTTCCACAGTACTAGCCTCGGACTATTTACCGTATTAGGCAACCCACAATGGTGCTGCTATTGGCTGGTAGATGTAAACTTAATGCCAACGTTGTGCCTGTCAAAATCAATGTTTTGTTTTTTTTGAGTCCAAATATAATTTTAAAGGAAATACTGTCATTCTGCACAACTCTAAACACCCTATTGAGGTTTTTTTTTTTTTTTTATATGTTTCTATGAAATTGTTCCATGATCTTTTCTAAGGAACATCAGAGGTGGGGTGAGGGGTAAGATGGTTAGCATCTACTCTTCCTCTGAGCTACAGCCTTCTCATCTTCATGTATTCATTCAACAGCTGTTATACCAACGTTTTGCTGGAACAAAGTTGTAACTACACCAGCGATCGAGAATATATACGTCACATTACGTGAACATGGAAACATTGAAGTGATGCCTGTGGAAGTGATCAGTTAGCTAAAGCAGGTTTCATGTATCGTTTTCTCAAAAGTCAGGACTTCTATATGAGACCAACCAATTTCTTCAGCTTTTGGGATTATGTGAAGTACCAGATGTGTTTAGTTCTGCTCAAAAAACAAACAAAAAACTGGATAAAAATACTTTGTTTAAATAAATTGAAAGATCCTAAAAGGGTTTCCAGAACATACCAATGTTACACTAAGGTACCCCGACCGAGCTTCTGTATGTGAGTCATTTGTACTGTAACGAGACTCGAACCTTTACATCAAAATTAATTAAAAAGTTGGGTGAGTGACAACTCCCCACTCGACGCGCACACTCATAAATCACAGATAAGTCTCCAAGCAATAAAGCTTCTTTGTACTCTGTCTTTCAAACCCCCACTTCTTTCTATTCAACTACTGTCATTCTCTTCTGTTTTATTAGTTTCACCTACTTTTATGTGCTTACTTTATCACTGATTTAACTCCTCCACTCATACACACGCTGCATTTTTCTTTGCTTTTGCTGCTGCTCCCTCTTTGTTTTTTCTGTACGGCTTTTTCTTTGCACAATAAAGAAGACGTCAGTGCTGGAAGTGAAAATTTGACCTATTTTTCCCAAAAGACTCGTCGTCTGTTTTTTTTTTATTTTTTTTTATTTCTGGTTTTGGTCTGCGGTCAGTTTTGCCAACCTAATTGCATGAAATCTTCACTGCATCGTCTTTTATGAATCCCACTGAGGGAATTATTTAAGATGCCCGACGGATAAATGTTCCTGTCACCTCCGAGCAAAACCCGATGCTCGTCTTTTATTTTAGACCGACCAACTGCCCGGATTCCTCAAATGAAATTGAATTTGCTCTTTGTGTTCTTGTAGTTTTTCATCATTTCTCGTCACAGAAGGTGAACTCTCCTCACTCTGCTTCTCTCCCAAGCCTAAATCTCCCTTTTACTGTCCTATACGACCATGGGAAAGCTCGTAGCTCACCCATTGGGTGCTGTCCAGAGGACTTGATCTCCGGCTCTGGCCACAGCCATCTGTCTGTTGGCGTTTGTAATGAGAGCGAACCGCCCGCTGGCCTTTCCTCCAATCCTCATCCTCGGCCCTTGTGCCTGTGCATGAGTGCCGGACAGCAGTAATTTGACATCGGCCTTTCATACCGAGCCCTGTCTCTTCTCGTGCTTGCGTAACCTTGTGAATGATGAAAACCAGATAAAAGGATAAATATCTATTTGAAAATGGAAAATGAGCCAGACCCAAACAAGTATTATTGTGCTGTCTGTCTGCTCAGTTAAGCTAAAGAGATAGGGAAAACATTCTGCTTATCCCTTCAGCTAATCCCTTTAGACGAACGTCCGATCCCTCAAAAGGATGTTACTCATTGCAACTCTCTCTCCAGTGTACTGCTTTGTCCAGTGATTGTTTACAGACCTGTTTGAAGAGCATAATATTATGATTTTGGTTTTTTTCATTTTTTACAGTAAAACCAACTCATGTTCCATTTATTTTATTTATTCCTCCCCCACTTCCACAAGACTGTCTTGGCTTTGAACTTCTTTTGAGAAAAAGGAAATGTCAGACGTTTGATTGATACAAAAGGTCACTGCTTGTTCAGTTAGAAAGCTTTTTCATTACACCCAGTGTTCTCCGAATTTTGCAATCTTCTAAACACTGAACGTTATAAGAAATAAAAAAAAAAATGAGTAGAACACTGCTTGAAAATTAGCATCAATTAGCATTTTTAACACAGTCAACAAACATTTTCCTCTCTCTATATACATGTCTTTGGTGACAAGGGTTTAGATATTTATTAAGGCAGAAATGTCGGTAACAAGTTTTAATTCAAATAGCTGAGTTGTTTCGAAGTAAACAAAACCTTCATAGCTTAGTTGAGCTGCACAAAGTTGTCTATCTAGCTAGCTAGCTAGCTAGCAAGCTTTATGAGAAACTTGGTCTTGTGTTCAGAGCTCCATAAATAAAGCTGTTACTGTAAATAATTATGGTAGTATACTGTATATAGAACATTAATTTTTATTTTCATCTGAACATTATTTTGTAGCAGAAAATGGGAATGAATAGAGAAGAAATGTATCTGGATCATTTACTGAAGTGGCTATATTTTGCATCACTGGTGAATAAGGGTATTTCCCTAAAATGTCAAACTGCGAGACTGAATGGAATCACTGTGTGTAGGTCCTTAAAATGACTTGTGCATATGAGTGAAAGTGTGTGTGTGTGTTTTGCTCTAAATCCCTCAGCGGGTGCCTTTCCATAATAATGATGCTATTAAACCATGCGCTTAAGCTGACTTTGCTTTTCTTTTTGCTTGTTCTTTACACCCCTCCCACCCTTCATTCCATCTCTGTCTTACTCTTTACGGCCCGCAATTTCTGAACACTCAGTTAAACCCCCTCTCCCCATACACACACATACACTAACACCAACCTCACCTCTCCACTCTACAATCCCTCTGTTTCTTCCTCCTCTGCATTATTAGTGCATATGACTCTCTCCTGGCTCTGCAGAAGCCATTAGCTGAGATTAGCAACAGAGGAGCCAGGCTTCTCCCTCTGCCCTTCTTCTTCTCCTTCCCTCACTTTGATATATATTTTTTTTAGGCTAGCCATAGCTGCCACACTCACTGAATGATTACTATCCATTATAAAGCCTCATTGTGCTGACAGAGGCTACTTCAGATACTAGACCTGGCCATAACGGAAAAAAGGAGGGGAAAAGGAGAGTGAGATGCTCTTAATCTTTAAACACACTTCCTGTAAGTGTTATGTGTGTATGTGCCAGTGAGAGATAGAGATGATGTGGTTGTGGAGCAGGATGGGAGGCTGGAGGGGACAAAAGGTAACGATAAGGTTACAGAAAGCTGGGATGTTCGAATCAGACGCAGTGCAACCATGAATGCAAAACAATAGGTGGGAAGTTGATACCGAATGCTTATCGCTAACTCTTATTTCCTGTAGTTTGATCGATGCAGAACGCGGCGGACTCCTCAGCAGGCACAACGCAAGTGCACGCGCACCATAGGGAGCAATGTTAACCTTTTCAGGGAGGTGTAGGACTCGTGTCTCCCTCCCCTGCTGCGATCTCTCGGCTAAGATGCATCCACGCTCCCGGCGGGTTGCACTTTCAGCTGCAGGAGCCACGCGCGATTGCGAGCAGTCGGTGAGACGTACAGCAGAAAGCATGCCGAATCCACTTATTTTAACATTCATAATACAAACACATAAAAAAATCCTAAGAATAGGATTATAATAAAAATAACAACACAAAAAGGGGTTATTTCCTGTTTGCTGGTTCAGGGTTGTTGGAGAGACCGAAAAACACAGCGAGAGGAATTTTGTTGCTTGACTGGAACAAGACGATGATGGAATATCAATAATTTCCCCTCATTTCATAACCCCATGTGTAAAAGCAGAGGCTGCTTCCTGTTGACAACCGTTTTGGCCCACCAGGCTCGCTGTGAACAGAGTGCAGCTTGAGCACCTGCATTTTACACTGTGTAAAATGTCTTTCCCGCAACGCATCCAGCCTTAAGGCGACCGTCTATAGTATGTCCTCATTCAGATCGATTTAAAGTAAATGTCCAGAAAAAGTCAAGACATTTAGGGGACTGGACACAAACACATCAGAACATCTAGTTGTGATAAAGAAAAATGAGACTAAACTGAACAAATGGATGTGAGTTTATATAAAACATCAAGAGGGATTACTTTATTGTATTTGCAACTCTCAACCCCTCCTTCCTCTAAGCCTCCTCCCTCCTCTCTATCTATCTATCAGTCTTTTTGGCTTCTTCTTCCTCTGCAGTTTGCTGAGCTGCATTTCAATGAGTCTGTCCCAATATGCCCTGTCAATGTTCTTGACAGATCTTTAAAGGAGGATACTTTGAAACCACAGCAAAATGACAAGCAGGGGTAGATTTTCACCTGACTTATTATTTTTTAGAGTGAAAGCACAAAGAAGATAGAGTGAAGACTGTGTGTGCGCGTGTGTGTGTGTGTGTGTAAAATTCTGCCATCCGTCAACTCACAGTCAGGAATATGTACGCAAAAAAGCTTGGGCCTCCTTACAGGGACTGGATTAGCATACCGTGAGATGTTCCCCATACGTCCTACTTTCCTGCTGACGCCTGTCGCAAACCTGCAAACGCCCATGGGAAACCTCCGCCTTCTCTTTCAATCGCCACTCTTCGATTGTTTATAAATGGATAAATGGTTTGAGTTTGTAGCTCCTTTTCTACCTCCATATCATGTTAAATGGAGGTGAAATCGACCCACGTTTGATAGTCGTCTTTATCTGCCAGGATGGTAGTCACAGAGCTGAAACGGCTAATATGGGTAAGTCGATATTAAGGCTTGGTTTGTAGTGTTGTGACGACAGTCTGTGCAACCAGCTAGCCAATTGCATACCATATCTGCTATACTGCATGCAATGTTACCAAATAACATGATACTGTACATCTGGTTTGATTGCGCAGTAAGGAAGCATATGTGTAAGAATACGTTGCAGAAGTTGGTCAGCTCAAGTGATTCACAGCTGAAGAAAAAGCAGCATTTTAAAGCCTCCATCTCACTAAACTGAAATTGCTGGTGACAAATTGTAAACAGCATTTCTGAGGGAGTTTCCCAAATGTCTTGTTTATAAAGTTTCTCAATGTGGGGCCTCGATGTTGCTGAACAGCTATAGTTTCAAATGATTTGAAGGACGTTTTCTCTCGAATTAGTCACAGTATCCCCACTAGCATCTGCAACCCGTTTTATTTTGATAAACTTTGCCTCCTTCATCTCCAGCTCCACGTTGGCGAGCCGTGATGCTAAGTTGTGGCTGATTGGATAGCAATTCCCAGTGTGAAAAGATCGCAAAGACAAGAGTCGAATTTCAAACGCATTAAGACGTAAGGAAGAAAATTTGTAGGAAATTCACGTGACTGTCACAATTTACTCTCAGTTTCATTCCACATACTCAAAAGTTTCATATATGTCTGTTTTGTGTGATTCTCACAAAAAAAAAATATTTTCTCTGTTTTGCCAACAGTCTCAGTCCATTGTATTATTATAGAGTCATAGTGTAAAAGGGGGTTGGAGACCCTGAGATACGAAAAAATATTACAAACAAATTATAGCACGATGTGGTTTGTTTTGGTGTTTTCTGTTTACTCATTGTGACAATTTACCGTCTTCGTTCAGGGGATTACAGCATTTATTTTTGAGAGGCAGTTGTGTGTTTGTGTGTGTTTTATGGAGTAGCGTTGTGTAATTTGTGTTTATCATGTTTTTTTTTTGTCGCCGGGTCAAACATTGTTACACCTTGATGCCCCAACAGATACAAAAACACCCCTCCCTGTGTGACATCAGCAGGGTGAGAACCTGAGTCTGTGTGTGGCTGATTGTGTGTTTAAGCATCTCCACGTGTGTGCTCGTATAAAAGGTGACAGGTTATTTCTTGCTTTTACGCCGCCTCCCGCATTGGCAAACAGGAACTTCCTACATTTGCACCCATACATTAACACTTGTGTGATTGCATCCACTTTAGCTGCTCTTTCTATCACCCCCCCCCTCCCACTCCCTTTTCAGCTGCATCACTCTCAATCACTCCTATCACTTAGACCCCCACCCTCCACCCCCACCTTACCCCTACACACACACCTCCCATTTTCTGGAATCAGTTCTTTACCTGTAATCTATTTTCTCTCTCTTTCACTCAACCTCTTTTTCTTGACTGCCATCTCTTCCACTTCTCCCATCTTTACTTTTAACCCCCCCCCCCCCCCCCCCCCCCCCCCCCCCCAATTCAGGCATGCTATCCTCCCTTTTTGTTTTCCATCTCCTCTCACCGACTCCCTCCTCCTCCTTTTCTCCTTCTGTCTCTCTTCTCTGCCTGTGTTTCTCACCAGTCAATAATGAAAATTGCTTGCTACCTTGAATGGATTATGGGTGTGCGTAGGGGCCTTAGGTAGTTTGTTTGAAGGCGCAGCGGTGTCAAATGAAAAGGCCCGGGTCATTTTCTACCTGCCACAGGCCT
This sequence comes from Pachypanchax playfairii, assembly GCA_006937955.1. NCBI lineage: Eukaryota > Metazoa > Chordata > Actinopteri > Cyprinodontiformes > Aplocheilidae > Pachypanchax > Pachypanchax playfairii. The sequence continues at coordinate 8,282,557 of SSNP01000006.1, forward strand.
TCTGCTTCCATCACACTAACACACAAACACACACACACACATTGGGTAAAAGGCAAACCAGAGAAACACAAACATGTGAATAGTCACACGATGGAAATAAACACTCGCAGTGCTCACAAACACACAGCTGATCGATGACAATGAATCGAGCATCACGGCTCCTGCCTCCACACACGCAGACTCTCCTGCACCTCGTCGTCGTCTTCTCTCTCTGTCTCATCTCCCATGTCTCCCTCCGCTCATGTATTATGAACATTGCTTAATTGCGCAGCCCAGAAATTCCTCAGAACGGGCTGGCACATTTATTTGTTTGCTTTGTATCTCTTTGCCCGCTCCTTGTTTGCAAAATCCTTCTGTGATGGGCTTGTTTACTCTGTGGTTCTGCCTCGCTGAGATCAAACAACGAGCAGATTGAACAGGAACTGTGTGCGACTGATGGTCAATTTTTGGGTTGATACGCACCGAGGGGAGAAGGATGAAGCTCTAAATCCCGTCCAATCCATTGCACATATGCTTGAGACTCTAAAAGCAAATAATAAAAAAAGTTGTTTTCTGTTACTGTCAGCTTGTCATTCTGTTCAGATAGACAAATGTGAACATTCTGCTACAGGTCTTTATTTTCTCTCATTTGTATCCCCTATGTCTTTAAGTGATGACTCATGGGCGGTATTGAACGTACCCAGGAGTAGGAGGACATTGAGAGATTCTATTGAGCTCCGGCATACAGCTGTTACGTCACTGTTATTGAAAAAAACTAATAAAACAAAGCGTCACCTGAAGGTTTGCATACAACATCATCTTTTAGCAATTGTTACGCAAACAAATCCATTTGACAAATATGCAACAACATCATTGATGCGGCAGTGGAGAAGGTAGCGAGGCCATTTTGAACATGTTAGGAAAATTAGCCTGAGAAATTTTCACTCGGAATAGCCTGAGTCACTGTCGGCATCTGAAAACATTTGTGTACTTTTCTTTTATTCTTCGTCTCCAAATACACTAACACAGCTCATTTGGATACTTGCCTTAAGCTTGCATCCTGTGAGTGTGCATGTGAAAGTGTGTACTCTTTAACAATCTGAATTCTTATCCTACACCCTAATGGAACTTCAGATCGAGATTACAAGCTCAGCTCAACGGGTCTCTTTGTAGGAATGTACTGCCTCTAATTACCAACCTTAATGAATTGAAATGCGCAGGAAATGTTGCAAGCTGATGGACAAAGTCTAGATTGCCAATCAGCATTTCTCGCGTGCACTGGGCAAACCTGTGTGCATGGAGAAGAGGTTTCCCATTCCCTGAAAACATACTGGAAACAACCTCTTCCCTTTAGCTCAAAGAAAACTGTTAGTGAGAGATATCAGAGTGTTTACATCATACGGTTTTGGACATATTAGAACCCTTCCTCGTCCATCATCGCTTCTATTCCGTCTGCTGAGCAGAGGCGCTTAAAAAAATCCTCTTAAAGAAAAGCAATAGTGCTTTCTGACTGAATGCAAGAGGAGCTTTGGGGCTAAGATTTCACAGCCACTAATAAGCATTCAGTCTCATCTCCTCCTCTGCCTTGTGGTGACTTGGCTGCTAATGTGTGACTGACAAGCCTCGGCTTCTGTGTTGATTGGGGCAGTTTTGCAGGTTGGCTAAACACGCGTGTGATGGACAGATCTGGGCTGCGTTCAGGATTGGCGTGCCTTGTCTCGCGCACCTAGATCAAAGTTTTCATCTTGCATCGGCCAGACTTCACAAAAATATAAGGTGCACGCTCAGTTCTCTCGTTGTTCAGACTGCCTCCCATGGAGTGCTTTGACCGGTGATCCTGTGAAAGAGACATAGTGGATTTTAGCCATTTCTTTGTGATGGCCTTGGTTGGTTGGCTGCAGCAGGGTGCATTGGTTTTTACTTTGCCAGATTGCTGGCCTGCCTCTCTTAAATTAGCCCAGCAGGGACCTTTAGTTGCCAGAAAGATTTTTTTTTTTTTCCTTTGGTCAAATTTGAACATTAATTCCAGCCGTACCTCCTTATCACTCCCTTCCTCATATTTCTCCCCCTGCAATCGATCAATACATATTAACTCTAAGCAGACTGGAAGACAAATGTCACAATATCAGATTTATTAGAGTGGAGTGCAGGTATGGTGCTCAGGGGTTGTTGCTAATACTCAGTCATGAGTTCTCTTGACCTACATTGAAAGCGTTTTAAATTTGAACAGTTTATTGTTTGGTCATCTATAAAAGCACAATGAGGTCCTGTCTGTATTTGTATAAACTCATCTTGGTAGCTTTAAGCAGATAAAAGCTTGGTGATCTTTTTAAATCCCCCCGAAAGCCACTGTGTTTATTCCTCGTGTGGAAAGAACAAACAAATGGCCGACTGATCTCATCTCTTGTTGTGTCCTACATCTGAACTGTACAATAGTATAAAGCACAAATAGTCTCCTTTACATTAAATTACTAATTAGACCATCCTTAAGCCATCGTCCTTTCAGTTTTGTCTCTCTGTATACCACGAGGTATAGACAGTCAGTCAAAGACATTGGCATCGTTAATCCAGTTTTGATAGTGTATCTAGGGCAAACCCACAGAATCCCGCATGAACTTAAGACTTGTGCAACATGCAACTTAATGCAACCGGACAGATGTCCTATGATAACAATGAATGCAGTCACAAACAAAGAGAAAACGAGCAAAAATGAATTCTAAAATACCAAAAGATGAAATTTTCAACCATCCAAATCTGACAGTCTGCTGCCGTAATTTGGAACGCTCTCCGTTTAATTTCATCTCCAGCAAACATGATTCTATTATGTCTGAAACCTGGAATTCGTCCTAAAACGGTAGCCAGAAACAGCAAATGATTGTGGTAACTTCTCATTCTGCTACAGAACTTCATAAAACCACAAATGTTCTTTCTTCAGTGTAAAATTCAATGGTGTCTTCTTTGACTCAGATCCTATTGTTCTCATCGAACACCTCAATCTTGTCTAGTTACCACCGGTCCTTTAATCTGTTGGTTTCATAGACTGAACCATAAGGAATGGTGCTAAGCCTCAAGGCAATTTTAACTCAGAGAAAATAAAGAAAGAAGATGAACAAAAGTTAAGCACTGTTTGAGTCTACAAGCTAAGTAGATTGTAGGTGTTAACGGGGATCCTATAACCTGGAAACAACCATATAGAGGAGCAGAGATACTGATAGGCAGTGTAACTCAACGCGCCTGAGGTTGACAGGGTCATGTAAAGGAATGTGGCAATGAAATGGAACTCATTAGTGGAGGGTAGGAGGCATGACAGGGACCTTTATTCATGAGTGTGCGCTCACATAAGTGAGTGTGAAGTAAGCGGAAAGTTCCTCTGAGGTCTTCGACGAGAAAAAAGTGAAACCCTCAGCTCACCCTATCTGTGGATTTACAAGTTGAAAACCCCGACTCGTCTTTTCACCTTGTTAGTATTACGCCTCAGCTCGCAAAGTACTGAGATAAGCAGAGCGAGAGACATGAGAATTAGGGAGTGGATTGAGTGTGATGGATGACTTGGTGGGTAATATTCCTGACAGATGGATAGGAAATGAAAAGTTGTTGGTGCTGAAAAAAAAAAGAAAAAAATAACAAACTTCGAAATGGTGATGATCACATCTGGATGGGCTGATACCTGGATACCAAGAAAAAAAAAGTGACAACTGCCTTGACAACAGCTTGACAACTTCAGTGGGGGAAAAAAAAGAAAGAAAGAAAATAAAACATTACTGGTGTTGTTATGCAGGACCTCGAAGACTTGATTTGTAAAGGCTTATCTTTCAGTTGTGACAACTGTCTTCAGCTGCTACAGCAGGAATCTGAAGCCACTGAGGTGCCAAGAGCAGCCAGGAGATACGACTTTGGAAAAAAATAGATACAATAAAAAAAGCATTCACTTGAAACCCAACTGTCCTTAAAACTTGTTTTCTTTGAGCTGATCTCAATGAGTCTCCTTTAAAGGATTAATGCGTTTGGAATCGTTACAGCTATCGTTAAAGTAAAAAGTAGCTAACGTGAATGGCACGTTTTCATTATTAGCTTCCGCTTTACTTGTTGTTTGTTTGCTACAACAGAGGCAAATATTCAAATATAATAATAATATCAAGAATTCAAACAATCTGTGACGTGTTACTGGCTTGTGCAACAGAAGCATGCTTCAAAGAGAGGTTGCAGTGTTGAATGCTAACGGCTGTGGCCGCCACATAGTGCCTGGTTAATATTGTGTAGCTTATTGAGTTGTAATTTACACCTGACCTGTTTTTAGTTGTGGCCAAAGAGGACCAGAGGCACAGTCGAGGGAGGAGGAAGGGTTGGGGTGGGGGTTGCAGCGTAAACACAGGGGGAATAACAGACACCGTAGCCTTCTAATTAACTACTCTTTCAATGCCCCAAATTCATAATAATGCAGTCTTCAGAGCAGATGAATAAAACACATCAAATTCTCCTGTTAGCATAGTAATGTGGGCCAGGCGGCCGTCTGTGGAGAAGTGATTATTGTTTTAAGTTAGCGCCGAACCCCCCCATCCATCCGTTTCCACTTCCCCCTGTGACCTCTACCTCTTAATTTACACCAGGGGTTCTATTAGCCAGCCTGACGAGGGCCATCATTAGTTCATCATGGCGGTGAGCACTTGGCCTCTGCTTTTTTCTTTTTTTTTTTTTTATTTGGAGCCATGTAAAGGGAGAAAACCTGTTCTGCAGAAACTGCAGAGCGCATGGCATTTGGAAGTGGTCCAGTTTGAGGCGCATCCTGGTTATTGTTCTTAGATCAAAAGGAAGTGAAAAATGGCAATGTAATACAAGCTGAAATTAAATGGATGTTTTGTCTCTTTATGTGACAGCCTCCATCCTGGCCTTGAGTTCTGATGTCATTTTTTTTTCCAACTCGCTCTGTTGTGGCTGAATGACACAGGGAGGAGAAAGAGAGGGAAATAAAGGAGAGCAAAAGAGATGAAGAAATGCATCTCTTGTATGTTTTCATGAAGAACAGCAAAGCCTCAGGAAGATAACAAAAACCTTTTCAAAACTAACAGACATATTGTGAACCTGACTTCGTGCCTGGTCATTGATCGGACAACATGCATCCACAAAAACGTCAATGACGATGATGCGCCACACTGTCACCGTTATCCGTCATGCACGATGTCACTTTAAATCAACAGCCTCCTCTGAGTAACCAGCTCCCCCTCCAATCATGTGCATCCACCATCCACACCAGCCCCTTTAAAAGCTAATGCAAACAGTGTGTATGTCTGTGTTAGCTCAGTCTTGCATGATATCACCCCCCTCCCCCCGGCCTATAGGTTCCTTCAATAGCAGCCATTCATTGTCTGTTCCACCTCATAGGGGTATACATAGAGTTAGGTGCTTTCACCTGTAGCGGGGGGGGCGGGTAGTTTCAATTGAACGCAGGTTCTCTTCCATCTGCTCGCACCGCTTTGACTCTCCCACCCACCGCACTCCTTCATCTCCTGCCTCTGCTTACTCTCTTGCCAACGATTCTTCTATTCCTTGGATACCAGTTGCCGGTAAGGTGATAGGTGAAACACTCACACACACATATATACATGCACTCGTCGGTGGGGATTGATTGCACTGAGGGGGCATCGGTACACTGGTACTGAGCTTGCCGGAGAGCAGACACAGGTGTTCGGTAATCATGCCTGTTTGACCTCCGTGCACCCTTCACTTTGTGAAAAAAGAAGATATTTTCTGTGTTCTCTCCCGTTTACCTGATGTCTTGACAGAGAGCCTTATTGTTGGCAGTCTCCCATGTAACTTGACCACTTTTTTTTCCCTTCCTCATCCAACAAAGAAGAATGGTGTGCGGAGGCCAAGCTGAACTAAGCATGGGTTTCTCCTTCTACATTCCATTCTCAATGTTTTTTCGCTGCACTTAATTGAGTTTTTTTTTTTTTTTTTACAAAGAACGACCTCGAGCTTAGATGGTGGGGACCGAACAAGCAACCTGATGACATTATCAAATATCCTAACTGCTTCTCAAAAAATGGCTGCCCAGTCAACAGCCGGGTAATGCGATCTAATGGCGACAGAGACGAAAATGAGAATATAAGAGCATACAGAGGATCCTTTTTTCAGTTCTATGGAAATAGACTGTTAACTAAATGCACTTAAAGAAGTGCCTTGGAGGAGAGGACTATTTTACATGCGGATTAGTGTGCATATCACTGCCATCAGAAAGTGATACGAGCCCTTGATAGACAGATAGTCTGTCTTTTATGCCTTTCTGAGGCGCAGGAGCCTTATCCTTTTCTCCTATCTTCTGTAACACACTTCTCAAACACACATACACTGATCCAGCCCTTCAGAACTGCAAAGATGGGGGAAGATTGGATTGTAAGATGCATGTGCTTGCCTTGTGTCACTTTTTGTAAAGTAGATCATATGCCTTCCAAAGTACATGCAAATACCCGAGAAGGCACAAGTCGTTATGTAAACCCACTACACCTCGGTGAGCCTGTGGATCTTCAGTACCTACAAGTTCTGAGTGAAGGTTGATGATAGTCCTTAAGGTGCAGTACACAGTACCCATTGAACATGGACGTTCACCATATAGCTTTACCATGCCCTATTTTTTGGGATATTCTCACGTGAGACAAAATGAATGCCATTGGCTGACCAAAAAAAAAAAAAAAATAGAGAGATGAAGCCTTTCCACTTTCCCTATGTTTTCCACTTTGACCCAACCCCTCCACCAGTGAAAAGAACACACAGGGATTGTCTGGGCATGAGCCAAACACACATATATTTCAATATTAATTTGGTCGGCACCTCTGCAACCCTCCCCAACCTCCTAATCTCCCACTGCATATCTTCATTATCTGAAAGTGTGCTTTCATCTTAATTCCATTTTCATCCATCAAACGTCGGGGAGGTTTGACCTTGTGTGATCTCAACGAAGATAGTGAGTTAGGCAGAGAGTGGGCGAGGGCGAGATAGGGAAGCGAGAGGCAGAGAGAAGAGGTGGGGGGAACGCTGGGAGATAACGGGGGCTCGGCTGAGATGATGAAGGAGGATGGAGGAAAGCGGAACATGACAGGAAGGGTATGTGTATGTGGGAAGACATTTTATTTTCGATAATCCTTATGTTGCGCCGGCAGAGTTTACCGCGGCAGCTCCACATATCTGCTTCCATTCCTTCTCCATCCCCATCCCCTTCTTTTTGTCATACCTCCCCTTTTGCCTCGCCTTGAGCTTTTCCCATCCTCCTTCACCCTCTCCCTCCTCACCTGTCACTTTATTTATCCTGACATTAGGGTTTAATTACTCGTTTGTAGTAATTGTTTCCATAATTGTTTGAATCATAATTGTTCTATGCTGCTGTTGTCGGGGAACAGGTGGTAGATGGGACCTGTAAGGGAGGTGTGTTTGATCCAGACAAAAGACATGCCACCTGGTGGTACTATCCTCAAGAAATGAGGCAAGTGTTCCTGAAAGAATGGATGAGGACACATTGACACGCAAGGACACATGCGCACACACATACTCCGCTTATCCCACATGAATGATACATGCCCACATGATCATACTCAAATAGAACGCCTCATTAGTGGATAAGCTGGATATGCTCTCTAACCTCCAACCATCTATCTCTCTCTCTGTCTGCTCTCTTTTGCCTGTTTGGATGGCAGCCCTGATCCCCTAAATGCAGGTTATCTGTCATCAGTAACTCAGGATGGTAAATAAACAATCATTTATCAGCCCTATTAAAGTCTCTGCACTGTTTCAGTCTCTCTTCCTTATCTTTGGCTCTCCCCCCTTCCTTATCCTTTACTCTTCAATCTGTCTATGCCTTTTGATCATATCACAGCTTTTTCCTTTTCTTTCTTTCCGTCTGTGGTGACATTTCTGTCTTTACTTACAGCATTTGGAGGCTTTACATTGTTTAATCTGGGCTTGCATGGGACAGGTAGCAAAGTATGAAAGCTGCTGCAGTTGCTGGAATTCAAATCTTCAACAATGAATGTTCAGTTCTGGCCGTTTGGTCACTTTGTTGATGCCATGTCTTGTTTTCTGCTGACACCCAGACCCATGTCACAATGAGCTAACGTTAGCAGCAGCCCCTCAGGCTAGTCGCAAAGTGACAGTAGTAGGATGTTGGTCAAGCACAAGCAATGCCAGGGCTGTGTTGGATCAACGACATCTACCCCCCACATACACACGCATATACACGAGTGAAAGAAACAAAACTGGTGACATTTGAAATAGCTGGACACAGACACATGAGTGATAACTTATGCTCACCACAGGTAGACAAGATGCACACATGTACTCAGTAAGTGAGATGCCATTTGGCTCTCAGACCAGGAAGTGAGGTAAAGAAAGAAGAAAGCCATCAGAGGGTTTGCAGGCAGTGCTCTATGTAAGCAACACCACGGTTGAGGTTCAGTTGACACTCATTCCCTGTATGTGTGTGTGTTACAGTGCTTGTGTCAGCAGCGGTGGTGGCTCTAACATGGCGACACAGGAGAAGGTCCTATCTATTCCCCATCAGAAGATGTAACACAATTCGCGATTGATCGTCGTGGACGTCCACAAAAATTTACCACAGAGCGTCAATGGCTGCGCCTTACACATTTTGGTTGACGACAAGCTTCCCCTTCATGAAATATGAAACGTTTCATTTATCCTAGCCTCATGCCATCACTTACATGACACTTGCTTTGCTATGATAGTCCTCTTCTTCAGCCCAGCAGAAAAGAAGTAGACTACAAAGAGTGTTATTTGTCAGTTTGAAGTTAATCTGCTGTCATTTAAAGCTAATCCCCCCCCCCCACAAAAGAAAAAAACTCATCTTGGACCCTATTTCATGAATGTAAAAAAGAAAAACAGAAGAAAAGCTCTTCTTCTTTGGCATTCAGAGCAGGTCAGAGGTTGGGTTAAGCTTCTGAAGATGTTCAAACGCATCCCTGCAGAATAGTATCTACGTTACACCAGTGGCCTAATCCGTTACTTGAAGAGCAATTAAAAGTTTAGTCCAGACTTTAAGAAAGTAACCATGTGTGATCTTTTTTTTTCGGTTGTGTTTTTTTTTTTTTCTCCTCCGGGCTTGTCTCTTCGGCTGCATGCACGGGTTGCATGCTAATGTGGAGAACGTTGGCACACTTCCAAAGGCATTCCCAACACATAGGCAAAAGAATGGGGAAAAAATAGGAAGTTGATAAAAAGAATGAAGAAGGAAATAGATCTGAGGATGAAAGAATTTACCATTTTTTTATTTACTCCTTGTCTGTAAAGAGAATCTTTCCTTTTGTATGCTCAGTCCAACTTGAATTTTTTATTTTTTTTTGTATCTGGTTCAATTTCCACTTCCTTCTTTTCATTCCAAAGTGGTTCTCAAGGCACAAACTCAAAGAACTTTTCCCCACAGAGTTCCTTAGGAGAACATTTTGTGCCTAGCAACCACTTCTTTTTTTTATGGCACAACACCAACAATACAACGCTGAAAGCATTGGGGGAGTTTGTGTTTTGGGTTTCCTGCCGTCTTAGCTTAGCCTTCCTCAACCATAAATTTATGCAACCGTTTCTTTTGCCAAACGAGGAGAATAAAGAGTCGATAAAACTCAAGAGAACGCAGTGGATGGCGAAGCGCTGAAGGACATTCAATTGATCTGTGTTCTGTCAGACCATAAAAACAGCCTCATAGTGAAATGAAAAGGCTAAAAAAAAAAAAACACTGATGATTTCCGCGATTGACAGAAGAGCGCTAATAGCATCATAAAGTCTTGACCGTACTGTGTGCTGTGTTACCTGTAATGACTGCACCTCCTTGTAATAAACGTACTTTTTAAAAGTATTTAAAAGATTATATTATCGGCTTTGTCTGTGTGTATTTTCTGACCTCACACCTCACTGACATCATTTCTAATGAGAGAACAGCATTCAGATTTAACACTACCTCTGACTCCATCTCTACCTCTGCTGCACATCGATCTCCATTATTGTTTGAAGGTGAGGATGCATTTGAAAGAAGTAAAAGAAATAAACTTTTTCTAGCTCAGCAGAAAAGGACAAAAAAATAAAGAAAAGAAAGCATTTCTTTGGATCTTTGTTGACTTTGGATATCTCTGAACAATTCTTCAGGGCCTCTTTTATCTTTTCTCCTGGAGTCTATGAATCTTACCCCTATTTCCCCATTTTATTATGTCTTTTTTTAATCTGGGAGATTGTGATCTCGAAGGAATGTACAAGGAAAAGTGTAGAGGTGTACCAGAGCTGGACAAGGCCAGAACTATCAGTTCAGTCAGACTAGAACATGATACTTGAGAGTCAGCAGGCGGTGGCTGGGTTCCCCACCAACATTCTTACAACTTACTCAACCCTATCCTTTTCAAAAGTGTCCTTGGTCACTCACAGGAGCTGTAGCACATCTGAAACAGCCTCTATGTTCCTATTTCACCATTTTTTCCTGCACGTGATCAGCATTCCATTCCATAATACCCAAATCGACTCAAGTTATTGGCGGAACCCGAACAGAACTTGAATCCATCTTGATCAGATTCCAGCTGATTAACAGTCAGTTTATCCTGAAGGGATTTCTCTCGTTCATCACTTCAACATGAGTGTATCTCATGGTTTTTAAAAAACTGTTGTCGTTTTTTGTATCTCGCAGCCCTGGAATAACACCAAATTTCTGTTGCATTTAGACTTTTTAAAGCAGGCAGATGCAATTAGGTTAAGCCGATTTAAGATTCCTGCAAAGATGTTGTTTGGAATGCCGTGGCTATTTGGCACTTTGCATGTGTCTCAGGTGGTGGATCAGGTCACTGCCTGGATGCCCATTAAATATGAAACATGGGTTCTTAATTACTGACTGGCACATTTGGCAGTCGTGGCTGTACTCGTGTATCACGGCTCTCCTTCTTTCTCTCCGGTTCTCTTTGGCTCCCCACTTTTTCCTCTTTATCTTCCATTCCATCTCACTTGTTCAAGCCTTTCCTCTCCGTATCCCTCCACTTTTCTTGGTTGACTGCAATAACACACTGGTCCTGCAGTTTATGTTTGCTCCCCTCACCCCGACTCCAACCCAGACACAATTGCTTCCTGTGGTTCATAGTAGTGGGTCACTGCCATCTGCCAAAGGTATTTACACTTGAAATTACACACACACCCTTTTCAAACCCATTTTTGGCCATCCTTCATTTCATCCTGAGGGCAGCATGTTAAAGGTGGACTTGATTAAAATCTTTTAAATTCAGAGAAAATAAAGGAGAATCAAATCAGAGCACAAACACTGTTACTACTGAATGTTCTGATTATGCAATGGCCGACATGCCTAATACAGAGATTGCTCAGTATTTGATAGGCTGTTTAAAGCCTATAAAAGTACAATAACTGGAGTCATGAACAGTTGAGGTATTTAATGTCGAAACGTGTGAACCAGACAATGTTTACTGGCAGATAAAAGAAGAATCGAGGCCCAAGTGGACAAATGTTTTCTTAGGACTGGAGGGAAATGAAAATCTAATCCAAGAGGTCACTCATTATTGTCACGAGTGGCACGGTTCTGTTTTTATTGGCTCCAGGTCCCCTTGAGTCAGGCAGCACATGTGTTTTCCTTTTAGCATCCAGGAAATAGGCCGGGCCAAGCGTCAAACCCGTGGCGAGCTTTTCTTTTTTGCTCATTTCTCGTGGATGACAGATTTGCTCAATAACTCGTGGCCGTCACAGCCAGATTTCAATCAAAGGCACACCCTAAAAGGAGGTTCTCTGCTGTGGAGTGTCCTAACATCTGGCAAAAATAAAGAAAAGTGGTGCTAACTTGGAATGAAATCCAAACATTGAGAGTGTAAATAGCCTTTATGATAGGTATGAGGTTTTGTTTGAGGGTATTAGTTTCTAAAAAAAGACTTACACAAAAAAACTGCTTTAAATTCATAGAAAGTCCAAAAATACAAGTTAAAATTTAAATCTTGTGTTTTAAAAGATGACACAGCTGCTGAATTTGCTTGTGTGAGAGTAGAGCAGGAGGTCGGGATGGAAAAGAAGGGAGGACTGACATCAAAGGGCATTAAGTATAGGATTAACAATTACACCAAGTCTGCAAAGGACCATAACGTGGTGACAAGTCAGCACATATGTACTAAATTACAACGTGAAAAGACAACAAAAGTGTCTCTTTTAGCACTTTATGTCCTTTAACCCTGAAAATAGTCATTGCATTGCAGTTTCTGTTGTTACCGCTGGTTTTGTGTGGAATTTTTTAAAAAGGGATCAGAACACGGTTTGAGTACACATGGCATGTTTGACAGCATAGTTATTCTTCTCTCTTTGCTTCTAAAACACGCACCCAGACCTACCCAGATAAAAAATAATATAGGAGAATGACTAGCTGACTGAGAAACAGTTGCTATTTTATTATATTCATTTATTTAAAAGCACTGGGAGTGAATGGAGAAAGGTCGCCTTGCAGACGACGGTGGCTGCAGATTCTAATCCAAAGCCTTTGGCAATCTCCTCATGAACTCTATTTCAGGTCTGCAAACAAATTAGCTTTTTTTTTTTCTCTCCTCCTTTTCTATCTCGCTATTCCTCCAGTGAAAGTAAGAGAGGAAATGCAGGTGAATAAAATCTATTTGTTCATTTAACTTTTTTCTTCCCGTCAGCTTCTTTTTCTCTTGCCCAAACTCAATTTTCCCTCGGCGTGTCCTAGCTTGAGTGTTTCTTCTCTTTGCAGCACTCTAGCAATTCATTAGGCGACAGTTTTTTCATTTGTATCATTAGAAAACTATGTTTCCCAAGGACGAGGGCGCTCAGCTAAATCTGAAATGGAGAAAACCCTGTTTAGTTTTTTTTTCCGCCTTACACAAGCTATGGGACTTGTTAGCCCGCCTAACACTAACATGAGGGTTTTGGAGAAAAAGAGTAAAAGCAACCAACCAAAACAAAATGGTTTAATATCTTGACAACTCTTTAAGTGTTTTTACACCTATAGAGAGCAGTTTTCATCATGGTCCCAGTTTCTGTTATACAACAAATGTTTGACAAGCCAAGTGAAATCTGCATGAATATTTATACTAATTCATTTGCTGAGTGTTGATTGTAATTACATGGAAACATGATTTATTGCCAAGATTGCTGTGTTAGACAGCCAGCCAGAGAAACAGAACTGGGCAGAAATTTTAATTAATAAATACAAAATTTACTTGCGCACACACACACACACACTCACACACATACAGCAAATGGAAGCCCAGTGGCTTGAAAGACATTTTACTACCAAAAAGGGAATCTGACAGTACAGCACTGACAGTACAGGAAGTGTCTGAGGATAGTGTAAGTACAAAGATTTACCAGGGTCCAAACTTGTTTAAGCATTTTTTAGGGGATTGCTCAAATCTTTTAAAGTTGCTTTCTGTGGGAAGGTTATAGATGGTTAACCTGTTGTGGAGAGGTCTTTTCTCAGCTTGGAGAAACAGATTTGTTCTGTCCGTACAGATGAGCTAGCAGTTTTGAGCTTAGCAAAGACCAAAGTGAATTTTAAAACTGCTCCAATCTTAAAAATGTCATCTTGAAAATTGTTAACAGCCAACAGTTTATCATAACAGTGTTATTTTGATTAAAGTATTATGATATTTCTGTAGGAAGTGCTATGGCTAGCTGCTGCTGCCACTGTTTGCGCTTGAAAATAACTAATGAATTCTATATAAATGATTCAAATTTGGATTGACAGTGACGTAGGGGTTCATAAAATCATGTTTGCATGCAATACTGTCACATTTTTAGATTAGAGTTGTTTTTAGAATGACAAAAAGCCACAAATTTGTTCTTGGGCCCGTTAGTACTAGCTGTTAGCTTATTTATTCTAAGCTAATATTCATTCAGAACTAATAAAATGCAAACACAAGTTTATAAACCTTAAAATTATGGTCAAATTTGCATCACAAAATTATTCTGGCTGAATTTTATGACATTATTTCAGGAAGTGCTAAAATCTGAACCAGAAGGGCAACAGATGGCTAGCTTAATGGCTAATTTCTGTTGTGATTAACATATAATTCTTGATAATTAACAATGTAATCTGAAACTTACTGTTATACAAATGCTTATAAAATGGCATTTATATTATATATACATAATATATTTTTTTCAATACTGGAGTTGTTTTAAGACAGCAGACGCTTTGGTCTTGAATTTAGCCATCCGTCCATTTCAAACTAATCTCTGTTTCTCCAAACTGAAGTAATTCATAGAGCTATCTTTCATTTTAATTTGAATTACCCCTTCAAATGTCATTTTTTGCGTCCTTCCTACATGTGTAGTTTTATACTCACCATTAAAAAAAACCTGCCAACATCAGAGGAACATGAAGTAATGATTCTATATTTTCCTCTGAGATCCAGTTAAGGCAAAAAAAAGTTATACATCATGTACCAATTTAAACTGCAGTCAGTGATCACTGAGCCTTACTGAGTTGACTTCTTAAGGTGAGAACCGGGGAACAAATGGGAGGTTTGAGGATGGGAGTGAACATTTTTGAGTAATGAGCCTCTGCCCCTTGTAATACACTCATGATGGAACACGGAAACAGGGATGATAAAGGAGGGAGGAAAGAAGAAGAGAAAGCGCCTAAGTCCAGCACAGTGTAAGAATATTCAGAGACAGAGGCGAGCTCTAACAGTGTTTGTATCTAATTAATGAATGGCAGTATCAATTTGTTATGCTATTTATTCCTATAATGACCAAGCTTGGACTTTCATTCCTTGCCTCATTCTCATTCCCCCGCTATCATTTCTCTCTGCCATTACCTTCGTAGAACATCCTGACAGTGACTGAGTGATAAACGAAGGGGGGCAAAAAAGGCTGAGCCGGTCCTTAATGATATGCTCCGTTACTGCATTACACAGGACGCTGTTAACCGATGTGTTCAAACAGACTATTGACAGCTTGAACCCACGGCTCATCTAGCTAAACCTCTCGTGTCCACAGATGTGGTCACATGTTGTCGTGCCCACATGCACTCGTCCTTGACTTTGCAGCTTTGTTCTCTGGCTTCTTATCAGACTTTCTGTAGAGATGAATGCTTGTGCACTTTGTTCTCTCTTTAGCTGGCAAATAAACAAGTAAAAAAAAACAGCAGGTCTGTTCTTCCCCTTAGCTGTAATTGACACACAGGTTTAGCTGGCGTAGATGCAAGCTAGGTTGCCTGAGGTTCAAGCAAACTCTACTGCCTCCCTGATGTTCCTGTTATAATATCTGTTTTTTTAAGGGTTTAAGATGAGAACAGGTTTGTGTCACTAAACAATTTCTTAGTCTGCCATTGTGATAGATTGATCAGGATGGTTTTTTAACTTTTGGATTAGCTAGCTTAGATGTTTAAGTCACTTCTTCTCATGAAATCAAGCCTCTATACTTATTTTGCCCACCTTTTTCCCCCTCTCCCCCCCCCCAGACATCCTGACCCGAATCTCACCTCTGATTCCAAGCGGGCCCAACTTCCAAGTTCACATCTTACAAATTAAAGAAAACAAAGCTAAAATAGTCCCTATGATAGTGACCCCCGGACGTTTGGTTTCTCTTGTAGCCGTTTCGCCGAGTGACCTTCTCAGTGGTGAGCCAGCCCCAGGACCCTCACCAGCAGGGATCGCTGCAGAGCTGCTACGACAGCGGCCTGGATGAGTCGGAGACGCCCAGCAGCAAGAGCTCTTCGGGCCCCCGGCTGGGCGCCCTTCCCCTGCCTGAGGACAGCTACGAGAGGACAACGCCGGATGGCAGTGTCGGTGAGGCAGAGCACATGGAAAATGGTAGGGGCAAACACTGAAAGGAGATTAAGCAATCGTTAAGTTTTAGGAAGCACACACCCACTTACTGGTTAGAGATTTCCAGCAGGACGTTTGATGGTAGACAGCTTCACAAACTGACATATTTTTCCTCTTTTTTTTTAAACAAAAATACTACTGTTAGAGACAGCGATCTCTGTAGCAGGTACGATGTGCTGTGGCCTCGTGTGAGGATGTGGTGAGGCGTTTATTTTCACATGTATGGCTGTGTTAAGGAACATCAGGCTTGTCTGATCAAAGGGGCGACATGAGGGAATTTATGTACAGGCATTTCTTTTCCTTTAAATTAACACTTTTTACATCACCTTTATCCTTTTTATCCTATTTGAAATTCTTCAAAAACTGCATTCTTTTTTTGGAGAATTGACATTTCCCATTGAATTTCCTTTATCACGTGGGAAAGATTTTCTATAAGATAGCTCCATTTTGCACTGTTCCCTTTCAGAAAGCGAATGAGGACACAGCAGGGGGTTAATACTCATTCTGACTTGTTTAGAAGCTATACAGAGAACCGCCGCACTGATTTGCAATGCATATTTGGCTTGCAGTTCCTATAAAAAGTTCAATTTACTCCAGAAATAGAGGAATAACTAATGTTTTGTAGGTAATATAAAAATATTGCACCATAAAAACACTAAACGTAGGAAATAAAAAAGGCTTTTGTTGGTTTTAAGAGTAGTGTCTTTGTTAAGGGCGATATCATCTTATGCTCTCCTGCAAATTTTACATAAATATAAGCAGATTTATATGGAGAGATAGATGAAAAATTCAACCTGATCCCAGGATAACAGGACTGCTTTGACTGATAAGATATGAGCTATATTTAAATGTTTATTCATGCTTAGCTTGCTAATATTTCACTTGACCAAAAGTAGAAGGGTGTTATGACTGTTGCAATAACAGAAAAATGTGAGTTTATTGTCATTTATGTTGCCATTGCAATAAATAACAATATCATAATATACAAGATTGAACAATATTATGATTTTCAACAATATTGCAATATTTTAAAATATCCTCACAATCAGCATTCAGAATTTAATTGTCATTGCAATATTAAACAATGTCATGTAATAAACAATATTCAGTAATGTCATAATATCCTGTATTCAACACAATTTAGAAATATTCAGTGTTCAATTCAGTTGCAATAATGAATGGTCAAATAACAATATTATTGTATTTTGTGTTAAGCATTTTCAAAGTTAGTCTGTTTTCTAAAATCACACAACTCTGATACAAACCTTCATAATTTTTTGCCTCAGTGCAGATTAAAATGTATTTGAAAGATCTTGATGGCCCTGATCTTCTGATCTCTCCCTTTCACATAATATCTTCCATTTGCAGGCCAAATTAGACTCCAAAATTAAAAATAAAAAGTCTAGCTCTTCTTTTCAAGTGACTTTACAAAGATGTCAGTTTAAACACAGTTAGCTTGTAAACAAGATCAGCCTGTCAATCAAATCGTCTCAGATTTCAAATAGCATAAATAAAGGTAAAATAATTCTAAAAATAGTCTATTGTATAGTCCTGAAAGCTCTCGCGTCTTACATCCAAACCAGATATTGGTATTTTAGACGGACCCAAAAGGAAATACGGTTTTAAATTCCCATCACGTTTGCTTTTCAGCTCAATAATCATAGAGCAAATAGTTAATGCCACAGTTTGTGATGGTGCTGGTGAAAAGTACTGGAGATTTGGAGGAGATTTACTGGAGAACAGAGCCAAGGTCAAATCATGAATCAGTCTCCATTTAAGAGAAACAACAAGCTCCACTGCTGCTCACTATCTGTGTGTGTGTGTGTGAAACTCTAGATGGAAGTGAGATTGGAAGTCAGGGAGTGTATATGAAGACTAGCTTTTATATTTTTTTGTTTGTTTTTTTTTGTTCACCACATTGTTTTTAAATCAAACTCTACATCTCAACGTTCTGACAGTTTGTATTCCGTGGCCGCGGGGTGAAATTATCTGGGCGTGTTGGACAGCAGGTTGGCCTTGTTGTTTGGTCGTAAACGTTCTAGGTCGTGTGATTCATACCAAGAAAACTGAAAAAGAAGAAGGATCTCAGTGTTTCATTTCTTTGGGGGGGTTGGGGGCATCCCTCCATGTGGAAGATTCCCTGCTGAATGCTAGGTCACTATGAATAGAGGAAATCACCTCGACACTTAAGACACAATCATAAAAGATTAGGATAAACATTAGCAGACTGCTACAGTCTCATGTACAGCTACAGTCATTAACCCACTTCCATGTGCTGCTGGAGCCAAGAGTTCACACAGCGCTACATTTTGCCCTGTATTGGGGGGAGCCTTTTGAAAATTAGGGAACTGAAGCAGAAAACAGAAAAAAAAAGAACTAAAGTTACCAGATAGCTTGCTGTGATGCTCACAACTAACACGGGCATCATTAAAGACCTGTTTAGATGTTTAGGGCTTTTATGCTTGAACGACTTGGGTTGTGTGTCTGGTTTTAGATCTCAGCAGTGTAGAAAGCCAGAAAGGGAGAAGACAATGGGATGCGTTGAGCTGAGGTGTCTAATAGAAACGTGAGGATCTATTTATTTTTGCTTTTTCTTTCCTTTTTTGGTTTGATTGTATGGTAGCCTGTCCAGGGCGTAAACCGACTTTCGCTCAGTGACCGTTGGAGATAGCCGCCGGCTTCCCATGACCCTGTACAGGAACAAGTGGGTATAGAAAACAAACGTCCGAATGTCGGATCACCGTCGCTTCTTGTAAGGGTAAAATACTATCAAAGGCTTAAAGTTGCACAAGTCTCGAGAAATTCGTGCAATGGGCACAAACTATGTCCCCCACCCACCCCCTCACTCCCCCCAGGGACAAACACGCACCGAGACAACATATTCCAAACAGCGTTTTCACTCAACATCCTGCTCATCATCCTTTCCCTTTTCTTTCCTACCCTGCACAGATGTGTTTTCTTTTCTCATCTGCCT
Organism: Pachypanchax playfairii; assembly: GCA_006937955.1. NCBI lineage: Eukaryota > Metazoa > Chordata > Actinopteri > Cyprinodontiformes > Aplocheilidae > Pachypanchax > Pachypanchax playfairii. The sequence goes on from SSNP01000006.1 coordinate 8,301,322, forward strand.
TTGTCAAGGTCAGGTTAAGAAATTTTATTATCTTCTGGGCAGCTTCTTACATCAAGAGGTGTCAGTAAACAACAAATAAATACTGTATCTTGAATCAGATAAAAAAAATAGGGTCAATTTAGGGTTATGTCTTTGATCTGTAGCATTGCGCTAAGATAAACCCATCAAGGGCTGTGAGCCATAAGAAGTCTGCTGAATAAAATATGTACATTTTACCATCCGTTTTGCCTTGTTGCCACATCCATATGTTGCTCAGCTATGGTAACTTTAATGAAGCGTTGATTTATTTTTTTTTTCCTTTGATGCACAGCTGGTCCCCTCACTTATTCATAAACTCACCCCAGAGCTCATCAGATATTCATAAACTCCGAATGTTTGGAGTCAAACACCCGATTAGACCATTATGGATGTCAAAGAGTCCTTCCAGACGTACGGCGTTATCGGCGGGTCAAAAAGGCTTTTGATCTGTTATTGATCTTCAAATCGCTGGGGTGGTGTGGGGTGTTCAGTGGGGGGGAGAAAAGTAGTGAAATTTTCAATTTTAACCAAGTTAGTTCAAGCATACCTCAAAATAATACGCTTCCACATTGCTCTTTCATGATGACTGAGGTGTCTGATGCTCGTGTGTGAAGCGTTACCATGCGAGATGCGTGCATGAATCCGAGCAGCTCCCGGCACTGAAGATGTAATATAATTTCTCAGCACATCATACAGATAAGCAGTGTGCTGTGGCTCTTGCCATAGGTCACGCTGCCAAGGATCTATTGCATTTGATCCATAGCATGCATCATTATATTGTGTTTTTTATTTCGCTGCACCGAAAATGGAAATATATTACTGTAACCTTCCACTTTAGCTTCAAATACTTGTCCTCAAATCTGAGTGGTTATGTCAGTATGCCAGGCTGCCCGTGGGTAATATATACCGAGTGTATGTAGGCAAAGAAGGATCTTATTGAATATGCGGGTTGAAAGTGTTCATAAAAAATGTATGTTCGGGCTCATTTGTGACGACTTGTGATCTCCAGCAAACAAAATATTAGTTTACACAAATTTGTATGTAGTACTCCGCAAAAGCTTTAAACTGCAGTTAATCCATATTTTGCTTCAAAGCAGTCAGGCTTTCCTGTAATTTGTTTTTGAAGTAGTCTGCATCAATAGTTCTTTGGCTTTTTTAATGATCTTTGGCATCTTTTTATTACATTTTTGTCCTGTTTTTACAACAACTTGAGAGCATATTTTGCATTGTGCGTTTAAAAACTAAGAAAAGTGAAAAACAAAAGAAGTGTCAGGCCTTAAAAAAACATTTTCCAATAGAGGGATGGTATCATAAAGTCAAACAGGAAAACATGCAGTAATACTATGTCCTATGTCTGCCTAAAAAGTTTTTTCAGATTACCTGGATGATTGAGAATCTACATCAATAATGCCATAACTAACATACTAACTAGGCATTAGCTAGCAAGCTAGTTGCTACTAAGCTAGTTACTCACTAAAGAATTTGTATCATTTTTATTTTGGGAAAGTTTTCTGTTGTTTGTTGAGTCAAAAGTGGTTTATCCCTTGAGTTTTGGAACCATTTTATGTGTTTCATAGGTCAGCGTTCAGTAGTTTAATAAACAAACAAAGAAAAAACATTCATCTGAAAAATGAGTAAGACATTAGCTAAAGTCCAAAGAAAAACTTTGAAAGACCTTAAAATGCATAAAGAACTGTTGAACAAAAATAAAAGAAATTCTGACTGCTTAGAAGCAAAGTATAAAGAAATGAGGTGCGACTCAAGACTTGTGCACAACATCTGTGGGAGGACCTCGCTAAACCTTATCAGCATCCAGAAGACACAGGAACGGTCTAAATTTATTGTAGCTTCTAAGAGAGTGATAACATTTTCCTCTGGCTGTTAATGTTAGCATGCCTCCCACATTTATTTTCTGCTTTTGGTTGCCAGACTATATCCCCCCACCCATTACACACACTCTGACCACACTCTACCTTGCTCCCATCTCTCTTGCTAAGAAAACTCATGGTACTGCCCGATTACCAACATCATCATTTAGCACTAGCTAGCCTGTTCAGACAAGTGGCACATCACAGCAGTTATCAGTCAGGCAGTCAGTGAAAACAGACCCTGACTGAGCTTTTAGCGACAAAGTCACAAAGCAAACATAAACTGGAATGCACTCTTAACCCACACGCACATGAAAAAAAGTACACATGTGAGGCAGGAACACACATGCTTACTCTCAGGAAAACAAATGAGCCCTTGCCATCGTTCACACCCTTCATTCAACACAATGAGCCTCTCAATCATTTTCCAGCTCCTTGAAACACCTCACTGGATTACTATATTGTTGTAGTTTCTCTATTTCCAAAGCTTTACCCGTTGGAAGGCTGTTTAGCCTGGTTAATAATGTACATTGGTGTGTGTGTGTCTGTGTATGTTTGTGTGTGAGTCTGTTCATTAAGCAAGCCCAATTGTGGGGCCAGATGGCAAAGCGAGTTTGTTTAATTAAAACCATTCATATTTCAAGAGCCGAGCGGCAGCAGCGCTAGTCTTAGTTCTGATTTCCCTCAAGTTGGCGGATGAGGATGAGGTTCTATTGGTACGCATGTTTGTGTATGAGCTGTGCGCCCATGGCCATTCAAGGGAGAGCAGCGTAGTGAAAAATCACCCGACGGACGGCAGTCACGCCATCAACCAGCACGTCACAGATGATTCTGCGCCCCTTCATCCTCAAGGTTACAATGCATGTCTTCCAGAGAAAAAAAGGACAAAACTGCTAGTTTGGAAATTAAAAGCACAGCAGTAAAAGGGTTGATAATCACATGCGTGCTCTATACTATAAGAGCATTGGGTGCCAGGGTTTATGTTCCATATGCACCTGCAGTCATGTCTCTCATTCATTCCCATCTGTCCCTTCATACCCCTCAGCCCTTATTTCTCTTTGTGATATCCTTAGGCAAGGCAACAGCAAGGGAGATAGAAATAACAAGAGAACCTGGTGAGATGATGTGAGAGAAATCACTAGGGGGAACGTTAAAAAAAAGAAACCTCGGAAAGACAGAGCGAATGAGTAACAGGCGAGCCCAGGAAATAGATAGAAGGATGGGAAGCTGGCAAGAGACCACAAGATAGAGAGGAAATTAATAAAAAAAGAGAGAAAAATAGAGGTGAAGTAAAAAAAAAAAAAGGAAGGAATGGAGGTTACATGCGCGGATAAGTTGCCAGCAGGGAGTGGCAGTTCACACAGAAGTGATTGATCACTGCTCTGCTGGAGCGGGCAGGTATTCAAATTATACCCCAGTGTCACATCCACAGTCTCATCTTCCTCTCCAGCTCCTCACACGGGCACAACAAAGTCCCATCATGGCAATCTTAACCCCACGAACACATCACATTTACAGAATGAAGCCAGGGGAGTCTGTGGGGATTATTCATGCCTCCAAATGAAGGCAACACGAGTGACTTAGTCACCTCTACTGGTAATAAACTGCTGTAAACGCCTCCCAGTCGATCACTTCCTGTTGTTCACGAAGCTGGTAAAACAAATCATTCATAAAAGCAGAGAAAGGTACAAGTTCATCAGAATCATCTGAAAATATAAAATAATTGCAGAACATCAATTACCGATTAATTTTATGACCGATTCATCTTTTGTCCAGTTGATCGTCTACCAAACCTAACAATCATTGGTCATCAATTGGTCGGACAATTAATCTGCTGATTAGTTAGAATTATCACTCAGACAATTAATCCTCTGACTCAATGGGGCTGAACGATTAACCGTTCGATCGTTGATCAGCCAGGTGATTATCGGTCAAACGATTAATCACTTGGTCAAATAATCAACTGATAGTTAATCATTTGGCTGCTAAGACTCTGACTGATTAATCGTCCAATTAGTCATTCAGTCTTACAAATAATCGTCTGATGGATTAATCATTTAGCTTTCAATCTTCTCACCAAATAATCAATCAGCTGATTGATCGTACGAACAGATAATCATGAACGATTATCGTTTAGAGAATGAATCCTCCGACCAGTTAGCTTATTCATTCAAATAATGATCATGTAGTTGTTAATCGGTCAGCTGATCAATTGGCTGATTAATCTTCTGATGAATCACAAATCTGGTTGTTAGTTACATGATCAGATAATTGGTTCAATGATTATTTGGTCCAACTGATTAATAGTGATAAATAATAGTGATAGATATCGTCCAGTTTTTATTTTCAGAATGATCAGCAGAATTAATTTGAAAAACAATCCCTCAATCGTCAGGCTAATTTTCTTTTAACCTTTGTGGTATTAAGTTTGTATAAAAAGCTAAATTTGTTATCTTTAAGCCCAAGCAAGACAAATAATTGGGAATTTTTTCAAATGTTTAAGGTCATTCATGTATTAAAACTTTTAAATCTGCTAAAGCTGTTTCTAACAAAAACATTTGAGTTGAGGTGCGATATTGAAAAGCAGGAATTGTTTTGTTGACCAAAAAGATACTAAAGTTTGTATTGCTAGAACTTGTCAACATTTCTACATTCAAGTTGCATCTTTTCAGAGAATTTTGTCTAATGCACAGAGACAAAAGGGTAGCTCCAAGAAAAAGAAATGTGTAGTGGAATATTTTATTTGCAAATTGTTTTTGTCTGTTTTCTTTTTCTTACTTTAAGGCTCATTTTATGCTCGTTTACAGGTTCATTGTTTTATTTTGAAGGTCTCCTAAAAGGTCTATATGCTTTAATCTTTAGATGGATTTATTTTTATCCGACTGCATAGCTCTCGCTCCTCCTGTCGGAAATGCTTCATTTAAGCCTCTATCTTTTTAAAGACGCCTGACAGAGACGATAAAATTCATCCAAAAAAGCCATCTGGTTTTATAAACACTCATCGTTACTATGGCTGTCGGCTCAGGAGCAAAGAATACAACCTCGTTTATTGGGCTTGTGACTCTTCACCTGGCAAAGAAAGCTAACAAATGGGATTTTTAAAATGTCACTGTTGAGAAACCACAATGAAACTCCCACTTGAACAAAGCGGACTTATGGTTTAAGATGAAATCCGTGCCTGGTTTTTGGTCGTAAAGACGGTTTCTGTGTCATCTTGTCGAGATCGGATGCACGGCCGAGCTGGAGCAGATGCATGACTGTATTTTCAATGAGGACCTACAGTCAGACTCACCGCTAGTGAGCATTTTATGCCTTTTTAGGTGCAACGGAGCGGTGACTTGCAATTTGGCTCTCTTCCGAATGGCACGGGTATTTGTTGTATAAAAAATTCAATAGCTTCCTTTGGCTGCAGTTATTTTGCAACACACTCAGGGTTTCTTTTTTGATTATTTTTCTCACTTTAGCTGCATGTGAGGTGAATTGTTTGACGCCAAACTGTTGGGGTGGTCTTAAACAAAGCCAATTAACCCCCCCTTTCAAGTACTTTGTTTTCAGCTCACCCCCCTATATTCTACCCCCCACCTCCTCTTGGTCACCTCTCTCTCATTAACCTTCATCTCTTTTGCCACCAAATCCAGTTAGAGATTCTATGAATGGCTACGACGAGACGAGGGAGTTGTGCTGAGTCACATTTGCTGGAGCGTGTTGGAACATCAGGTGTGCAGCATTGGGACACAGCGGGTGCCGTGTCTTTCTCAGTGTGAGGTCTATTGCATGGGAGTGGCGCTCTGAAAGGAATGCCAAAATCTATATTTTTTTCCCTATGCCATGTAAGGGGCTATTTATTCATTTCACGAACATTAGAAGAAGGCTACAGCGAAAAGCAAGCACGTATATGTATGCGCATATGTTTCAACGAGGTGACTTCACACTACAAGCGTATCTGAGAGGAACAATAAAGGCCTTGATTTTTTTTTTTCTCACTTCAGAGAATATTTTGGGGAAGAAAAAAAAATATCACAAACAAAATTCAGAAAAACACAATCAGGTGTTGAAACGTCCTACAGGCCTACGCCGACGCGGGTCACCTTATGCATTCATTCATCCATTTGCCAAACGTACCATACGTAATGTGCGAACACGATTTCTCACTAACCCTCCCTTCCTCATATCTCAGAGTTATGGCCATGCACAATAATCCTGCTGGAACTCACTCTCTCCTCACTTCAGAAAACTTCCGCAGGAGGAATTTTGTGTCGGTTATAAAAAAAAAAAAAAACAACAAAAAACCAGAACATTTATACGATTACAGAAAGCACACGGAAGTGTTGAACCAGCTGGCACCAGATCCAACTCACTCTAAGGTCAATGTACATAAATATGACTTGATTTTAGATGAAGTTTGCTGAACCGAGTTCAAGATAGCCCTTTTTCTTATGTTTTTACTTTGTATTTGGGTATCTGAATATGAGCAGTGACACTTTTTCTGACCTTTAAGGTGGAAATTGCAAATTGTGTACATTTTTTCCTGCTACCGTTCTGCGCTATGTCTCACTCGCCTTTTATCTCGTTCTTACTGGTTGTGTTGCTTCCAGCAGACTCACCTTTGGCATTTTTGACCACTGACAACTTTACGCACAACTCTAAGTTCAAATCACAAACATGTTGAACACGCATGCATCTTTTGTTGTAGGTTCTTGTTAGTTTTTGTGTGTCTCTTTGCAGAACAGCTTGTGCATCTCGTATATAGCTTGCTGGAAACTGGGTTTCCTTGTAGAATAAAAGGGTTCCTGACAGGAAACGCTTTGCTTATTGCCAGTAGCATCGGCTACAAACGTTAACTGATTGCAATTATGTTGCAGTGTTTTGGTGTTTGATATCGTGTTTCTCTTTAATTGGACTGATTTGACGACTCAAAGATAACGGCCAAATCATGTAAGAATAATAAAACACAAGCAGACAAATACCTGGTTGCTGCAGACTTTATTTATAGAGAAAATAATTTTTAGCATGTGTGTTTATGACCAGTGTGTTGTTTTACTTGTCTGGGTTGTGGATGATATGATACGTATCACAATCCATGAGCGTAAACTAACGATTTGATACAATTTATTCATGATGCAGTGGGATTTAACATTATTTATATTCAATGCAATGAAAAATCATAGTAAAAAAAAACACATCAAAGGAAAATCCAGCAAATTACCTTTAAAAAAAAAAGTTGTATGATCTCGATAATAATAACATTTCTATAAACTTCAAATCATGCATTGTTTAGTCCCCCTTGAGTCACGTTGTGAATACAGGAGCATCATGTGATCGCTACTCACTAAAGTTCTAATTATTCAGCACCATTACTGAAAATACTTACTCAACCGAAATGACACTTGGAAAAAAACAAGGGAAGTTTCTCCTTAGAGCTCGATTGATGCACTCCCATCGCGTGCTTGGCTGTCAAATCACTCGAACATAGAAAAGGTTCTGGTTCTTGTAAACTTTGTTAACAGTTTGCATGTTTTAACCAGTTTTCAAACAATAAATTTCTTTCCGAACATGCTATAACCATAACTGTGATGGACTGGTGAAGGGTCCACTTGGTTAACTTGTACAGGGTGTAAAGGAATAAGTGGGTATAGATAATGACTGATTAATAACTGAGAGGACAACATTTAGGCTATTGAAGACTCTGTTTAATGGCATGCAACACACTCGTGCAGTCTCCCAAATCCTTTTTTAACGGGTCAACTTAAAACATCGGCACTCGATTACAGTGAAGCTCTGAATCTACTCACCCTGAAGTCTGATTACCAGAGTTTTAAAGTCATATCTGAATTTGAATTCAAGTTTGATCATGCAGAAAAGGATGAAGGTGCACCAATGATTTTCTATTTAATCTCCAACGTGGACGCTCTGCGGGACTTGAAAATAATGACATACTGCACGCAGGATTACAGAGCCACGGGTAGCAATCAGCCCAAAATTTGTTCCCACGACTCCATCATGAGGGTTTTATAAATACAGTTTTACCATAGAATAATACAGATATGAAATACTTTCATTAGTGTATGTTTCACCGAAGCAACAAAAACTGTCTTTTAGATGGATTTGCCCTTGTACGGAAGTTTTTTGAGAACTTACAGTAATAAATAGAGTTCACATTGCCTGAAAAAAAGTTATTACTAACCTGTTCTGCGTTCCACTCACAGACCCCCTCCTCCTACCTTTTTCCTCTTGTTTCAGCTAACATTAATTCCAAAACTGTCGATGGCTAATATCTACTTGCTGCTTTTATTGTAAACTATACTGAGAAAACAAGAGAATAATTTGTGATATTTGGCCATATTTGTGGTACATCCAACATAATTTGTAAAGAACCCTGAATGAAGTGCCTTTGAATGAAATATTAGAGATTGAAAATGGAACAAGATTCACCAAGTTACAGTGAAAAGTGCATATGAATATTTCACTGCAGTTGTATTTAAATTCAGGCAGGAATGCATCATCGTCTCAGGACTACTGCAGCCCACCAGAACTTATTTTTACTTCCCCTCCTTCTGCCCATCCTAACCCCCCCTCAGTTTTCCCCCCAGCTCTTTGCCTTATAAAAATAGATGAAAGCGTGTAACAGTGGAGGGGGGGATTATCCTCTTGTGCGCTTCCTCTCTCGCCTTCTCTCTTTAAGGACACAGTTTAATGTGTCTCATATGGTGAAAGAGGATGGGGGGAGAGACAGAAAGAGGATGCGGAAGATGATCGTGGTGGTGATGGTGGTGGTTGGGGGAGTTCAGTTAAGGATTAAAGTAAAAGAGCGAACACATTAGAGACGAGACTTTTCTGGCTCGCCCCGTGGCAGAGTCTCGTCTTGAGGTCTCCGTGCACTGCGTGCCACAACCTTTGACACCAGCAGTGCTGGAGGGCGTCATAACAACCCGCGTACAAAGACTCGCACAGAAAGGCTTTCACATGAACAAATACCTCAGTATTCACATGAATGCATGCGTGTGTACCCATGGTTCACCAGGAGGGGTTAGTATCTCTCTGAAAGCAATTTGTATTGTTTTCTTTTCACTTACCTTCTTTTCAGATGGAATTTTTTTTTCAGACCACTTCATGTTTGCATCAATGAAAAACAATCTCCTCCCAAACATGATAGAGTTTAGATCTTTGTTTTAACCCTGAGTCATAGTGTTGTAGGGACCTTATCCAGTTTTTGAGAGTCCGTTTACAAAGGTCCATCCAGTGGAGGCTGTGAGGCATGACGTCCATGTAACTTTAGCACCATGTATGTGTTATAGAGGCATGCAAGCTCACCCTACTTTAACCGAATGCTTGCTTCCTTTGCACCATCAGTGGACTTGCAGTGGTCATGCAACAATCTGCATCACCCTGTTGACTCATGCAGACTACAAACTTGCTGGATGAAGTTTGAAGCAGATCACCTCTGGGGCTCCTGCCTGTTTGGTTGAGCTACTTTGAGGTATTTTTATTCCCAGAATGGCTCTTTTATTAATAAAAATCTTAAACTACTTAACACCGTGTTAAGCCTATATTTTATGTGATAACCTAATGAGCTGGGCCACATAACATAAATTGGGGGCTTGTCCGGGGTAAGCTCTCAGATTTCTGCAAGGCTTTGATTCATTGGGGTTTGCTTTCAGTAATGACTTGGATTAAAAGTTTTGGCCTAGTTCAAGCAAGTTTATTCACTGCTTTCCATCGTTTACAGGTTTGAAAGCTCGATCATAGAAAGCAGGAATGGAACTTCTATAAATGAAGCGGTAGTGTCATGTTCATGGGTGCTGCCATGGTGTATTTTTGGAGTCAAATTCTCCGCATTGGAAATGTTGGGTTGAAAGTCTCGCCTACTTACATGCACACAATGAAACACTCTAACAGTTATACTGCGAAGATTGTATTACTATTCAACATCCATCACTCACTGGTTACCAGGAGGTTTACCTATGGAGACCATCTACGGAGAAAGCCAAATGTTTACATTTTCTGAATTAAATTTTTTGGAACTAGAGTATATTTGAACCATACTTTTGGGGAATTTCTGAATTACAAAGCCAATAGCTTCATAGCTACTAATAGAACTTTGGCTAACACTGGAACAATGATTCCAGCTTTCACAAGAGGGAAATGTCCTGGTTTTGGCCACTTTGGGGCAGCTAGCTGGTTTGTTGCTTTTTTCTTAAACAAAAACCCTGAAACTACTCAACATAATGTTTAATCTCCATTTTATATTGTAGCCCTCGCGAGTCAGTTCAAAATAGCCGTTATTATATTGCGTTTGTGTGAGAGTGCAACAAAACTACATGTCTAAAAGGTCATACATGGCTAATATTTACTCTTTGCCAGCTTCTGTTGTTAATGAGGCTGCTCGTTTATGCATTGTTGACCTATTTAGAGGTTTTGGAGTTTTAGCTCCAAGTACAGCACCTGCATATCAAAAGAAAAAAGTCATTGTGTTTTTTATTATGTCTAACAAAGACAGCCTTAATGGTTTCTTGTCTGATTTACTGGTCTTCTCCATCTTTATTTTTAAATTTGTTCTCATTTTTAGAACTCCACAGCTGAGAAACTGGGCTCTGCTGACAGATCAGGAATTATTTTTAGGGAACTGCGCATCATTTCTCTCTTCCACTGGGATGAATATGTGTTTACATCCAGTAATAGAAGTCCTGTGTCAGCTTTGGGCCCATAACTTGACAAGTTTTAGCCGAGTCTGCTTCCATCATGGAGGTTCAGCGCTCCATCCTCTGTGTTTCTTGTAATTTCATTGCACCTGGTTGTGAAGGTGCAGATTAAGTGCAGACCCGCCCTTTTCTCCAGGTGTCTTTATTTTTTCCCCTTTCACCTTGAGGTCACAAAGCAAGGAGTAAAAATCCGAAAAAAAAATCTCTTCTCTTTTGTGTGCCATTCAACATGGCAGCTGTCTATTCAAGCCCGTAAATACTGCAATCACTTCACAAAGCGGGTGGTGGCCCGCTTTGTCAGGTGTTAAGTCCTGTTGCACAACTTCCTGTGACGGATGAGGAGAAGCCAAAAAGCTTCCATTTTAACCACAATAGAAAAGCAACCGAGAGGTAAAACACATCAGCGGATACAATCAGGGCGATGTAACGTGACACTGAAAGCAAACAATGGCGGTAAATGCAGTGTGGGTTTAATGAAGGACAGCCAGGTGAGTTGTTTTTCTTCCCCCCTTGGGGCTTTACAAAAGATTAACCCTTTAAACAAATGCAATAAGGGGCACACCTGTTTTTGTACACTTGTGGCTAAAAGGTTGTGATTCTTTCTCTTGTTTCCTGCCCTTTTTGTTCGCAGTCCAGCCTGCAGACTAATGGCTACCTCCAAGGCCAAAGCCAGAGCATTTATCTTGTCTGTAGCTCAAACTAACCCTCAGGCAGTCACTTTAGCAAAGGTTGTTGGTCCTAGTCACAAAAATGTCTCTATGAGACACAGGACTTGATATGCCGCAGGGAAAAAAATGTTGATACAAAAACCAGTTTGAGAGATGAGAGGAGCTGATTAAAGGAAGTCATCCGCCTCCCTTATCATTTCATGCTTTTACATTCGGTCTCCTTTGATTCCCCCCCCACCTTTTTTTACTTTAGACTTCTTCAGTTTTTGTCTCCACTTCAAATAGCCCTCCAACTTATATCATGCATGAGAAGAGAGGCAGGAATGACTGACACAATGACAAAAGACCAACCCCCCCCCCTCCACCCCCCATCACATACAACCACCCACTGTGTGCACCCCCTGCCGCCGATAAACTGACAAAACACAGCGTCCTAATCCAGATGATGTGCCAGCAAATCCACTCACAATGCCTGCAAACCAGGCACACAAGTACATTCACATCAAATCATATGTCCAGATTTAAACACGTCATAAACAAATCATTCTTTTTTTTTTTTTTTTATCTCCTCAAAGACATGAAAGTCCTGAAATCAGGATGTTGGCAGCTTCTGGATACACTGTAATTGTTGCTTCTCAAAGGTGAGCAACTGTTTAAGGAAGAGGCTACTTGAAGCAAATTATTAAGCAAAACGTACACACTGTACATATTGGTATAGAAAAGTTGAGGAAAAAAGTCTAAAAATGGGTATTGTTTTGATGGGTTTTCACTTTTTTGTACAGAATTCCTCTGTGCACGCAAACAGGGACTGCAGGATGCAAAAGGAGAGTTGTTTAGTCTGCCGCCCACGCTCAATGTAATGCTTGGTTTTGAGATTCCTCTGGATGTGACAGATTGGGTTCACACACTGTGCAGAGAAACAAGTTACAGTCATTATCTAGTTATACAGAAGCTGTTATGATGAACTCCCTCTCAGACTGCTCTTTGAGTCTCTGGTTTCAAGACAGCAGCACACGCACAAGTCTGTTTGCCCTTTTGTGGCATCCTCTAACTCATAACTCATATTTGTCTGCAAATATTTAAAGAGTGAAAACCGCATGCGACTCAATTTGCATGTTTTAAGGACAAAATGCGCGAAGAGGGGCAAAAATATTTAGAGTGGTTTTCTGACTCTAAGGGAGTTGAGTGAAATCTGATACACTGCCTTAAGTGATGAGGCTGCTGAGGTTAAAGAGTAAACTTTAAAAAATGAAAACAGTCTGGGGCCGCGAATCTCTGCTTAAAGTTCCAGCAGCTTGAAGTGGTATCCATCTGGAGGTGCGCCGATTTGGATCGTTCAATTGCCGATTGCAATGCTGATTTTGAACTTTTTTGTAGATCAGCGGAGCAGATTTGATTGATTGAAGATTTTGGTCTAGTGCTTCCAAGGCTTAGAACCAACTGATGAGAAATCCTCAGATTCTGAGTGATTAGGATGGAAAGGTGTTTAGAAGACTTCATGGACCACTAGAGATGATGTCATCATAGCAATACCTTCCATCAGGAACTCCTGCAGAGAAAGACCAAATTTTCAAAACTGCACATCTTTGCAAGCAGTTTTAGGACCATGTCATGTCTACACCCGACAGTTTGCTCAGATTCATTCCAACACTGATTTATCTTTTATTTCTTATAATTCCAGACTCACGCTGACCAATTAACAAGCTTATTTGGTTAACTGAAATCAGTCAACTCAAAGCCAAACAATGAGAAACAGAAAGATTCTGTCTGATTGAAGAAAGGTTCTGCTTAAAGTTATAGGACATCATAGTGGCACCCACACTGGAGGTCAACCAAAGTGGATTGTTTAAGGGCCGATTCCAAAGCCAAGTTTTCACAAAATGAGAAGTTTAGCGAGTTGGTTTGATTGAATTTAGGCCAAAGCTTACAATTCACAGCTGATTAGGAACACTAGATTTTAACTGAATAAACATTTTTGTCTTATTAGGTAAGATTTCCTGCTCATAAAATATTACACAGGCCCAAATCAGTAGAATAGTATAGGGCTCAAAAACAACTGATTAAGGACACTTGAGTTTCACCAAGACAATGACTTTTGATGGAACCAACAGACTGTAAACTGTTTAATTAGTAGAGAATAAATATAAAGTTAACCTAAAATACTGGTCAACGACCCATAGGGTTAGGGTCTGCAAATTTGCTTTGGAAATGCACTTACTTTCTAATTATCTAAGCAGGTTCAGCCTGGCTAACTATTAGGAAAAAGTGGTCTACTTCAACCCAACAATCCTCAAAAGTGGTTACTGAAGAGTTTAGACAGATAAGAAGTATTATTCTCTAGTTTTATTCAAGAAAAATGAATCAAACAGCAAAATGGATACATTTCCTAGATGATGATAGTAATAGTAGATACGAGAGGATTGTAGAAGTTTAATCGCAAAACTGAGCTGGTTGCTAATTTTTCCTGAAGTTGAATCATTTTTAAGTTTGATTTGGTACGTTGGATATCTTCATTAATTCAGCCTTTTACTGAATTGCATTTCCTTCCAGACTCATTATGTTTAAATATGTTATCGTTCCACTACTTTTGCTTTTCTTTTGTAGTTTTTAAGATTTAAGATTGTTTCACTTATAAGCATTTGAAAGGTTTAAGCATTTATGTCCTTCGTGCTAAATTTGGGAGCATATTGTAGCAATTTTCGAAACTTAAATAGTTGCAGAATGTTTTCTGGGTTTGTTTCTCTGCCGGCCGGAGGGAAAGATGCAGAGATCGAGAGATGAACGACGACTTCGTTGCCCTCACAAGTTGTGAATCTGTGAAGTCGTGTGGCAACAGCATAAATCATCTTAATCCCTGAGTGATTACAGTCGGAGCAAGGACACGCAGTATGCATACATCTTACCGTGCTCAGCACTCAGTGAATAACCGTAAGAACCCCTCATCATTTTTTTTTTAAAAACAAATAAAATAGAATCGTAAAGATGCCAACCTGAGAGTTCGCAGGGATTTTGGGGTCGAGTTTAAGCTTAATCAAAAACGACTGGAGATCAGAACAAATAAGAACAGATGGTTTTACACTCAAATATTAGATTTTACAGACATTTCTTGATTGTTTGCACTTTTCTCCCCCCTCCTCTGACCCCAGGGTGATGTTATGATTATTACTGCCTCTGGTCTTTGCTGATTTCATTTTGGCCTTACGCGTATTA